>JBBMOC010000038.1:3358775-3391782 GCA_037975185.1 Centropyge bicolor | reverse complement strand
AAAGTTAAACATGCCTCAGCACCGGAGTCAATTTACAGCCCCTTCAACAACAAGTGGCAAGTTTTACAAACCTGTCATGTCTAATTACCGACATGTAAAAATATCACCTTTTAAAAGTTGTTTTAATGATCTTCCCTCACTCTCTTAACCCGCCCCCCCCTCCTCATTTTGCTTTGTTGATATTTTAATAATGTTCATTTCCTATACTCCTCAGACTGTCAATCTCATCTGCCTTTCTCCCCCCTCCTCAAGTCTGTCTGCATCGAAGTGTGTTCTTACACATCAGGGGAATACCTCCCCTAACACCAACCAGCCCCCCCCCCCCCCCCCCCCCACTCTCCGCACCATAATACAACAACGCTGCTGCTCAATACAAAGCCAGCGTTGACGCTAAGCAAATTAACGCATTATGAAAAAGACGTGTTGAAAAACAACGCTTCACCATGAGCACAAATACCCAGAGGAAACCAATCATTACCAAAGCTCATGACTGATACAGCCGGAGTATAAAAGGATTTGAGAAATGGAATAGCTGATATTCAGAGCTGCTGGAGGTGGTGGTGGCAGTGTGCATGGGTGTATGTGCTTGTGTATGTGTGTGTGTTTTGGGGGTGGGTTCGTTACCCACAATTCAAATTTACATACAAGAGTGAGTTACTTGTATAAATAGCATTGTAGTTCTCATAATTAAGCAGGGCTTTTTTAGCTGTTAAATAGGTCAGAGGGTTGAATAGATATGTCGAGTCCCGTTATTAATCAGCGCACTGAAAACGCCGCCTTCAAAGGGAAATGGCCATATTGCAAAATCATTGAAGTCGAAAGCCCTTGATGTAAACAAACTGAGCCCTCCGAACTCCCAGTCAGAGTTTAAGCCCTCGCACAAAGGAAGCAAAAACAAACACCAGAGCGACATTAACATCATATTTAATCTTATCACGAAACCATGTTTGCTATCAGACCTCGTGTGTGACGGGCCGCAGCTTTACTTGAACCGAGCAGCATGGAGCTGACGACTATGCTACAGGCTGACAGAGCGGTCCCGGTGCAGGTATCAAAGAGGAGGCGAGTCAATTTGTTTGTCATTAGTCTCCCCCTGTGTTTATGTCTTTTATTATTTTAATGAAAAGGGAGGCCTGTAAGACACGTCCTTCCATAAAGCTGCCACATCTGTTATACCTGTTAAAACAGTTTAGGCCACTATTTGGCAGCAGTGCATTTTGGATATAAACCTGAGAACATTAGATAAATAAGAGTTTCAGCTTGTAGCCAGCTCCCTCAACGTGCATCACAATTGTTGGTTGGAGAGCATTTCCATCATTTAACGTCAACTTTTCAGGAGCAAAGACGAGCTGGAAACCTAATCTTTCAGCTGACTCACCGTTGCCAAGATACTTCGCGGTCACATCGTGCAAACGCAGAAGGAGAAGAAACAAAGACAAGGACACATGAGAAAGCAAGAAGAATAAGAGGCAAACAAAAACAACACAGAAAAAGACGACAAAGAGACTGGGACAAACAGCTCACAAAGCAAGTTCACCTATCCTAACCAAACAGCCAGGCTGCTAGTTGTGTGGACGGTAAATTGGGTTCGGGTTCTTTGTGAGGTATCAAAATAGGATTATCCCCTTACAGTTCATGGCCACCTTTCACTCACTCTCCCATAATCCCTTGTGGGTCACTGGATACACACAAACATAGAATTTGATTGGATAGATTGAAACTTTTTGAGCAATGTTTTCTAGGTAAAGGCAATGTAGGACAATGACCATGACATTTTGTGGAATAAAATCTTCAGCTATATATTCTTGAAATTCAGTCACACCTTTTTTTGTGTGTGGTCTTATTTTCAGAAATTTGTTTGTTTGACAGTAGTAAACGACGCTCAGTAAACTCCAACCACTGAATTATGCTGATGTCAAAATAGGAATTATTGTGGTTGCGCATCTTTCTTCCAAACAAAAAGTCATCTTTATATCATTTACTGTTTAGCTCTGGAGTCTCAATAAAGCTGACTCAAAATGGGATCTCTGTTCTGTTTGTTCTAGTTCTTTGTGAACAGCCCTCGGGATCCTGATCAGTCCCATATGCTGGGGTCACACTTAAACACGCTGTGCCCACAACGTAGTCCTATTACCTTTCTTTTTTTTTTTTAACAAAGTGTCTTTTGGGAAATGAAAATAAAATCTAAAATACAAATTAAATTTTCCCATCACTTTAACTTAAATTGTATTACGGGACAATGCTTTTCTTGGTTAGTGAAACAAGCAAAAAAAAAAATAAAAAAGACTTTTCTCTACATATATATCTCTGAACTTTCTGTATTTTTTTTCTATTTGGTGATAAACAGAGGAGGGAAGTGTTCTTACCTCCATATTTATATCAGTGCCTGGAACCCAGCGAACCACAGCCTATCTGGGAACAAATGAAGAGAGAGGGCCAGGTGATTAATGAAGTGGCCCACGATAGCAAACTGACTCTGATAACAGTTTCTCTTGCAAATAATAAATTACAAACCTAAAATTCTTCTGGGAAAAATAGATGGGAGGTATGAGGGTACATGAGGAAAGCGGTAGAGAGCGAGGCTGGGAGAAAGAGGAGGGGGGGGCTGAGGGTGATAAAAGAGGGGTGGAGGGGGAGATGGGGAGAGATAGAGAGAAGGGGAGAAAGACCCTGTTGTTAAAACATGGTTAAATAAGAAAAAGAATGAATAAAGACACAGAAGGTAACAAGAAAAAATGACAAAAAGTATTGGCCTTGGAGAGCAGGACTTTGTTTAGCATTCTTATTCTGCTTAATTTCTATCTGCTCTCTTTACCTTCAGTCATCCCGCCTTTGCTGTCCTGAACACTGTCTTTATCATTTTCTTGTTTCTATTAAAAATGTTGCCTGCTCTTACTTCAAACCTGACAGATGTAAAATACACTATATTCACATTGTCCATGTTGTGTGTGAACCCAAGCTTGTGGGTTCTGAATTTAACCTGCAAGCAATGGCACAGTGCTGGATGCAGTTTGAGGAACCTAGTTTTGGCTCTTCTGAGGAGGTGGCTACAGTGCAGTGCAAAAATAAACAAGAACCAATCTCTAAGCTCATATGTGACCTCTAAAAGGCTCCCAGTTAACTTTGTGTGGTTGAATGTGATTTTTTTTTTTTTGAACAATTTTCGCTTTTCATGTTAACGCATTTAGAGAAAAGGAGAAGTGAACTGACTGAGTCTTTGGCATGACACAAATCTAGTCTCCTGCATAAAAGTCAGAGTCGCTACACATCCATCCATGTTTCATGCTTTGTCACATATAGAGGTCACTACTTCCTGCATTGGACGTTGGACAAATCATCAGCCCAAATAAATGTAATTCCTATTATACTGGGCAAAGTTATGTGTGACAGACTTTTTACATTTCTCGTGTTAGAAAATTTGATGAAATTGCATTTCTTCCCCCACCAAGACAGGTCAGGATTAAAAAAAAGAAAAGAAAAAAGAATGGTTGTTTAAACTGGACAAATGAAAGAGAGCATGTGCCTTGTCTGAAGTGACTGTCTGTTGTGCAACTTGCCTGATGTTGCTGACCCAACCAAACTGGCCTTACCTGCTATTCTGCAGTAAAAACAGACACAGAAAAGTGTGAAAGAGAGTGAGAGAGCAGGGGGAGGAGAAAAAGCAAATAAAGACAGATTTTGCACTATGATTGGAAAAAGAAGCAACTGTGACAGCATCACCTTCGGCCCTGGGCCCCGGGCCCTGCAGCACACAACGCAGCAGAAACCAGAGGAAGTTGCCAGGCCCACAGAAGCCTTGGAGGTAATTAATCATTTTAACCTGAAGCCTGTCAAGATACCGCTCACTCTGCCTCCCTCCCTTTGCTGATTTCCCTGTCAATTACATGTCCAGACAATTCGACAACCTTTCAGTCCGTCTTTCGGCCTCTCCCTCTCTCTCTCTCTCTCTCACTCGCTCTCTCTCCAAACCACCATCTGTAATTGTTTAAAAATGTTACTTTGAACCCTCCACAGTTCAACATTCTTGATTTCTGACTGTTTTACAGAGCCTCACATTGCTTCTAAGGAAGGAGGTGTGAAGGAAATTATTTTGTTCAACCGAAAATGTGCTACGAATTAGTCGCCTGAAACCAAACAGACGCAATTTTATTAAACCTTGTGAAACTCTAAGTAGCTGTATTTAGACAAACGTAACATATTACAACAAATACAGTGCTTTTATGAGGATGGTGTGTTGGTTTTCGAAGCTTGGCGTCAAAAGCTTTAAATGTTAATTTCCTCTCCACCCTTCCACCAGAAACATTTTCTTTAAAAAACTGCACTAATCTCAATCATCCTCAGCGGCTGTAACTCCTGTGCTCGGGCCCGACAGCCTGCCCACTGCTGTCGTGTGACCTGGAGGGCTCGTCCCCAGTGGTGGTCCCCCTTCTCCCAATTACCGCTTACATACTTACTCAAAAACCTGCCTCACCATTTCCATATTGCTGTCTTTCACTGTTTTCACTGCTGTGTGGTTCTGTGTGAGTCCCCCCCCTCCCCACCGCCGCCCTCCCTCTTCCTCTATCCTTTTCACTCTCTTGTTTTCTGTTCTCCCTCCGTCCTTCCCTCCCTTCCCTCCAACCTCCATGCCTACATCCCTCCTCGTCCTCCAGGGAGCGGGTGCAGTACTAGTGCTGCTGCTGCGCTTGCCAAGAACAGATGTCCAAGAAATACCAGCCCAGTGAGAGAGAGAGAGAGAGGGAAGAGAAAGCGAGAGGAAGCACATGGAGGCAGATTAGGTGAACCGTAGGATCTGCCGGTGCCGTCTGGAAATGTGGGATTCCATTCAGAGATTTGAAAACCTGTGTTGCTAAGCTTATGGTTTTTGTGTTCCTACAACATTTGGGATTATTATTATTATTTTTTGCACCAACCAAGTTTTAAATAACAAAGGTTAAAATCAAAAAGTTGCTAAACACATCACCAAGGGGGTGAATTTAACTTCAATGGAGCCAAAGAACTGCAGTTTTTCAAACCACAACTTTAAGGGCAAAAAGGACATATCAAGTTATTAATTAAAAATATAGAATTATCATGGGATAGCTGGGTGAATTACAATATGCCCAGCGCTGCATGGGTTCAGTTTCTTTCAGTGTTACATCTGGTATGACAAGAAAAACAATGGGTATACTTCTTGGGTGGAGTAAGGGATCGGGTCCCTGTTGCTGCTGTGGTCGGTCAGGGCACCTGCTCACTGGTGGGGCTAATAATAGCTTTGTGTAGGTTTGACCAAACACTGATCACATGGTCACAAAAAATTACACTCACATCTGCCTTAAGACTGTCTCACTTTGTTTTCTTATTTGTCATACTCACTTTGACTAATATCTAAGTTTGGACTGACAGGAAAGATTTGCTTGCAAAATGAATGAATCGACCACAAACACATTGCAATGCAGCCTGGTTCTTTTTGAGTATGACATACAGTATGTCAGCCTGCACACTCTCCACGACTCCACATGCATCATTGGTCGTCTCCACCCACCCAGCAGGCCGACGGAGCGGTTGAAAGCAAGGGGGCAGCGAGGTAGCGCGCACTGGGAATTGGCAACTTTGAGTACCTAACCTGAGGACGGCTGCGGGTCAGGAAGCTGGCTTGTCTATTAATCGCAGGGTTGATGGTTTGATCTCCGGCTCCTTCTGTCCACATGTTGAAGTGTTTTTGAGCAACACGCTGAACCCCGGGGTCAGGCCACTTCCTTACTCACTGTCATCGTTCAAACTGTAAAGTCGATATATAGTCCATTTAATGCTGCTTAATTTTTCCTTGTTTCCTGATATTGGCTACTCCTTTCCAACCCTTTGTTGTTTTCAGTTTAACATTACTTAGAAAAAATATAGGCTTGTTAAAGTTTTACACTGAATGAGCCTACTGCACATAACAGTGTTAGTTAATGCTGGCTACTGTTTAAGTGTTACTAGGGACACTTAAAGTAATTCTATTCATGAGCTTCATAGGCAAACCAGTGTTTCTTAGTAGAAGATTTCCAGCCGCTCTTTTTGTTTTTTCTTTTCGGTGACTCCACTTTATCACACTGCTCTTTTAGCCATATTGGTCCAGCAATACCAGCATGTTATGGTGAAACAGGTTGAGGGCCAATAATGGGTTCTGTGCTGTGATCCTGAAACTAAATGGCTAAACAGCTTTATTATCCGCATTTTAAACACATGCACACTGCAGGTCCATGCTTGAATGTACTTGAAGTATCCAAACCCCCGTGACCCCAAATCTAAACACACACAAGAGTAGAAATTTAAGAAAAAAGTGAGAAAATTGCAGAATAGTGAAAAGAGAAGAAGAGTGAGAAAGTGAGTGAGAGAGAAAACACACACACACAAAAATGAGTGCCTGCCGTGGAACAAACCAGTGACCCAAGTAACCTGGGTTCCTCCCAGCAGATTATCATGGGCACTGTGTGATTAAGGCCAGCCTCATTAGCATAATGATTTCCCATCCTCCCTATTCTTTTCCTCCATCCTGCCATCCATCCCTCCTTCCCTCCCTCCTTTCCCGGGCCTTGTGTTGTTAGCCACCAGCTCCCAGTGCTCCTCAAGTACTTTAAGCTTGTTAATAATCATTATGGGTGTGCAGTGAAGTGGGGGAAAGGAATAATTACCTCACCTGAGCCAAACCAAATTAACCCCTTTTCATTTTTTTTTTCCTCTTTTACTGTTGTCGGTTACCCATTCCATATCCCCACCCACCCACTCGCACACATGCACACACGCAGACATAGCATTCATCAGGGACCTATTAGGGTTGTCTGTTATTAAGTGCTGAAATAATAAATGCTTGCACACACCATTTGCTATTTGGTAACAGAAGCACCTGTTCAGATGAAAAGCTAAAGAGTCCTGTTTCTCCAAGCAGGAACTATGGTGAGTTAAACCCAGAACATGCGTTTTGTCCATGTCGGCAGGTTATAAATGTGAACTTAGATTAAAAGATAAATAAATAAATAAGATCTGTTCAAAATTAAGACTAAATAGAAGATGCTATATTGACCAGTTAAAAGGATGATAATCCAAGTTGGCACAGTCTGATAGAATCCAGATGTGATGTATTTCACGCCTAATATTAATTGGCAATGTGATTCTTGTACTTTGAAAGCATCATATTGATTTGATATTAGCATAAAAATAATTCTTAAATATATTTCCACATCCTCCCTACTGTTTAATGCATATGTATCTCTTTCTGTTTTGTAAAGAAACTTTTAAAAAAGTTTTTGCATTAGAAATAGAAACTATTTACAGTAAAAAATAAATAAATAAAAATATCCTTCAGTTACAAGGAAATAATCATAAATAATCAATAATCAATTGAACTAAAAAAGTAGGTATTTGCGCCAAAATGTGCTTAAAGTGAAGAGTAAGTCAGTTAAAATGTACTTCAGGTGAAGGTTAGTGTTCAAACACTTTGAGCCAGACCCAGCTTGTCTGCACATGTTGCGTTCAGGCACAACAGTGAGCGTGGGTCATCTGCAAGTTTGCAGGACTCAGAACCCAATATGCAACCACTGCAGTTGTAAAATGCAATGCAATTGGGTCCTGTTTATGTGTATGTAACGTGTGTGTGTATAGTGTGAGTGAGCCGTCACACAGCCTGCAGACTGATGCATTGGCTGAAATAGGAGTGTATCTGTTCTAATCTGTGCCACTAAGAACGAACAACCCAGCCATTCACTGCAGCTCATTATTGTCAGTATGGTTTCATTGTGGTTAGGGTTATCCGATCCCACCTCATAAACTCCCTCAAAATTTGTCCTCTTTATTATTTAATCTCATTTCCAGTATGTCTGTGTGATCAGCTGTTTGTGGAAGCCAAACTGCTTTTCCCTTCTTTTCACTGTGGCATAGTGAGGAATGTAAGGCAACATAGCCAATTTATCCTAGGGCCTTTTCTTCACAATGTTCAACCCTTGTCCGACCACTTTAAAATGTGTTGCAAAAACACAAGTACCGCAGAAATGTGGTACTCCTTAGACACCACGCTGTACTTGATGAAACACTCGCTGTACGACACGCAGTAACAAGTGAACAAATCTATACAAGTTTCTGGTGAACATTTAATTCCCTGCAGTATTTTGTCCGTCATAAATTCAATTTCCCCCTCTCAGCAGAAGGTAGACTAAAGACATATGTCTGTAATACAATAACCTGATGCTCCAATAGAGATGGATTAGGAGCCATAAGAAATGAGAAATGCTTAAATTGTTCGGGGAGAGAGCTGGCATTTTCCATATTTCACTGTGCGTATATCAAAATGACATAATCTGAAATGGGAGGAAACAGAAGTGAACGCTCACTACATTTTTCTCATTTGAGTCAGCTGAGAAGTCAAGAGCCGTAATATAAAGCTGGCTTAACTGTATTAAGAATGTGAATAAAACCCAGATGTTGCTCTGGGTTTTACGTCACAATGTGCTCTTTCCTGGAAAACTGTGATATTAAACCTTTGAAAAGATACGACAATATTATAAAGGAGCACCAAAAAAAAAAAAAAAAAAAAAAATACGGGTTTACAATCAGTTTATTTTACAGGGCCTCGTTGTCAACGGTTGAATGTGGAATGAGTTAGAAACTTTTGTAAAGTAGTAGGTCTGTGTCATGTGATGTTTGAGCCAAGTGTTGTCTGGGTAGATGACTTTATATGCCGCAGGATTAAAAACAAATGAGATCATTTGCACGACTCATCCTCGACTGCTGCATCATACATTAATTACTCTGATTTCCTTTTACACTCAGTATGGATGTACAGTCTGGGAGCGGAAGTTCACCTTCAAAATTCATCTTTTCACTCAGTTGAAGGCCAAGATCTCTTCTTCATTGCGTATATTTTTGTTCTCATCAGTTCTGACCGTCTTTGCAACATTTCATATTGACTTCTGCAATAGTCAGCCAGCCAACTGTTTTGATGATGCTATCCCATAATTCACATTTTTTTGAAGATAGACAGAGCAACATTAGCTGATATTCAATCTCCTTAATGCTTCTGTTTTGATCTCCTACAATTCCTAAAAGAAGAGAACTATGAGGCTACTGTCAAAACAGTAAAGTTGAGGCCAAAACAGTGGCCTGAAAGACGGCAAAATGCTCCTTAGAGCTGAGCACAGAGCTGCAGAGTTGGGTGATGTGTTTGCAGGTGATGCCTTTCATATAACACAAAATCTCGACTCCTTGTTAATATAAAAATATTGCTCTGTGCAGCTTCGAGATAACCAGATAGTGCCATGTGCAACACCCTCAGAATGTCACATTTTAAACAAGGGCATGTTGTTGCTGTGTATATGTGTTATTATCTGCACTTATCCATTTGCGAAATAACCAGACAGACAGACAGCGTTTAAGTACAGTGTACGTTCAGGGTGGGTTTGAGCCATGAGACATATTATAGGGCTGAACTAAAACTATATCGTATGTGTTCATATGTACTCTGCAAACAGGAAGCCTGTTTACCAAACAGAAGCTATTAAGAGTCTGAAAACCCCCCCTGGAGCCCCCATCACTGCTCAACTTTGCAAGACAAAACATCAGCTCCAGAAATGATCTCCTCTAAATGCCTATAAGCACATTAAACATGGGTGTCTCCGCTGCCCATCAATGACAGCATTCATGGGAGGGGTACGTAATGAAAGACTTGGAGTACAGAGGGATAACGCTACAAGCAGAGCCATCATCACTCAGGTGTGTGGTTGAGATGAAGGATCAAAGGCAGCCTCTGCCACTGGCATGCCTCTGCTGTGCTGCCGGCCCTGCTGCCAAAAAATCACCGGGTTTATATCAGGGAGGATAAAGTGAGGATTAAGAATAAACGAATTCTTGAACACACAACATCATTTACACAAGAAACAACAAGCTGGATATGTGGGAGGCCGTCTGTATTTCAGCTGGAACGCTCAGTCAGAGGGAGACGCTCAGAGTGAAAAGGTCTGAGGAGACGCAGACAAAAAGCAGCCAAAAAGAGCACATTTTCGACTGGGATTCATGAAAGGCTGTGGAGATGTGAAGGTGTGAACGAGGTACGGTGTCGAGACGCTTCTCTGGTTGCGGGAGCCGCTGTTTATTGATAGTAACTTAAAGTCGTGTTGTTATTATGAAGGCAGTTCAAATCCTTGTCTGCTCCAACATTTTTCAGGGAGTGTTCTTGGTAATCCCTCGTTCAGTCTGCTGAAGGCCAAGAAGTGATTGAAATGTGATTCTGGAAGTGTCAGAAAAACAAAACACACATTATGCTTTTTTTTGTTTTTTTAAAATCATAAGTGTAGGCCTCTGTAGTGTGTGTTTATCGTTGGTGAAGAGCGTGCAACTTTATGGTGTTTATCAGAAAGGATGTCCATACATGCAGCCACGAGTGCCAACTGCCCCCCCCCCCCCCCCCCTCCAATCAACCACACTTCAGACTCATTCCCATTTCTCTTCCCATCTCTTCATCCAAGCAGTAGCATGTTGTTTCACAGGCACAAGCCCATGTTTTGTTTTGTTTTCTCCCCTCTTTGTTTTTAATTGCTACCGTGGAGGTCAATTAATTTCACTCCTCCCCACCACCGCCCCCACCCTCTCTATCTGCAGCCCACACAGCTGCGGCACAGTGTGTTTGTTAGCCCATCTCCTTCCAAGCCCTAATGCCACATCACTTCAAATGGATTAATCGAGCCACTTTGTTGTTTAATCTCGCCTCGGCAGAACTAGTGGGTGGGTGGGTTGTGGGTGTGTGTGTGTGTGTGTGTGTGGGAGGGGTGCGATCAGAGATGCACAGGCTTGTCTGTCTTTGTCGTGGACAGACACATGGACGGGCGGACGAATGGACGCACGGGCAGGAGGAAGTAGGGACAGAAGGAGCAGATGATAGACAGAGAGGGGGATTGAAGAAGACAAGCAGCCCCAGACGTAGACGAGCTGGCGATGACTGACAGACACAGGGAGGAGAAAAGTGACAAATGGTTGCAAACTTGTCACCTAACATCTGATTTAAAGATGGAATAAAGACATTTTCATGGAGAGATTTATGCCTCTTCAGTCATTTTTCAGTGTTATGAAAACTGCATCTGATGCCTGTGCAATTTTTAGGGAGTGTGTGCAAATGAGTCTCCATACCGTCCAACTTACTCCTGTATTTTGTAACAAGTCAAGTTATTATGAGTTAGTAAATAATAATTGTTCTGACACAAAAGACACATGCACAAAACACTTAAAATTACATGTTGAAGGCCACAAATTCACACCAGCCTGAGGATATATACGCCAACAATCACAGGCCTGCAGACAAGCATGTGGACCAAACCACCTCTCCAGACACACACACACACACACACAAGCACAATTAAAGGTCCCGTTTGATGTTTTGATGCTTTCATGTTCTGATGACAATTTCATCGAGAAGGAGGGAGGCAGCGCGGCTCGGACCTCCTGGCTACGAGCAGCGCAGACATGCACAACAACAACAACAACAAAAAAAGACATGCTGCCACCCTACCACCACACTCACACTCTCACACACACACAGATTTACACACAGGTACGCAGACAGCCTCCCAGCTACCAGCAGTGCTTTTCTCTCTCCTGACCTGCTGAGTCAGCCCGAGCCCCTTAAGACTTCTTGCCTCTCTGTTACCAGATATCAGAGAGAGAAAGAGTGCAGACTGGGAAAATATGATGGGAGAGAGAGAGAGAGAGAGAGAGAGGGTGCAGGAGGAAAGGTACTGTCTGGGGCCAACCCACAGACCTTTGTAGTCGCACCAGTAAGAAATCACTTGGCTGGCAAGGAGAAGAATGGGGGCCACTGACCTGACATTGGATTCATTGTGTGTTGTAAAGCCATTCCTTGACATTTTGAATTTGTCCAGTTAGTTGTGCTTTTCACTTGTCAAGTTCTGCCGGGGAGAATGGCGCTCTCTATTCGTATTAATGTCAACAGTTCACCAGTTTTACACATCAAGGTCTGTTTACAGGTCTTGGGAGCACTAATACATATTTGCAGAGTCTGATAAACTGACTCAAGTGATGTCACTTGAGGCTACTTCACTAGCATAACACAGTCAAATATCTGCCAAAGTGTTAGTGCTTGAGTTGCATTGTGGGTAATGTGGGAGTCAGGTTTTGACATAAAGACAAATGTATGCACTAAAAATGACTATATTTCTTGTTCTTCTGCATCGATTGCTCATTATTTTGTGTGTTCATCACGTCTGACAATGTTATAATACTCTTCTAAGCAATGCTAATGTAAATGATGGACACAAAACCACCAGCCATTGTATTAATCAATATTGTCTATAATAATATAATAATTTTGAAAACAAAACTAACATCTTTCTTTAAGCAATATGAGATTTTCTCCTTCTATTATATTTTGATATATTACAGACTGTGAACTTTGTGTTTTGTAATTATGCACAGTTGATAGAGATGAAAAATAATAATACATTTCCAACTTTTTTTTTTTTCAAGAACAGGCTATTTTATGTCTCGAAGCTCAAAAAAAACCTAGCAATTGTCTAAGATGGTTAAAACATTATAGCTTGGGATGTATCCATGCAAATCTTCCACCACACACAGCACAAACATGGACAGTCTGTAGTAAATTAGGTGCACGTTTGAAACTTAGGTCTCTTTCCTTCCATGTAGACTCCCTTCATGGACAACTGCACTTTCTTGTTAGCAAAATAAATAAAATAAGCTGTTGATCAGTCAGTCTGGGTTTGATGAGCAGACGATTTAAATCGAGGTCAGAGGCTGTTTAGGGAAGTGACCTCAGAGGATTGAAAAGGAGCCCACAGCATCTTCACATTGTGCATGTGTTTTGTGTGGCTGTGCATGTGGAAGTGCACGCTCGACGGAGGAGCGCAGACACAGTGTGGTTTCCTCTGCTGTAAAGGCAAGGCTTTGGGTGAAGCAGTGAATAAACGGTTTTCAGTTAGGCCTAGATGGAAAGTTCCTTTGCTGATAAGGAGAGCCAGAGGGCTGAGGAAGAAGGCAGGTGAGAGAGAGAATTGAGTTGGAGGGGCCACTGCGGGTTTCCACCAAGCTGACAGTTGAGTAATACCAGTGTTGCTATTACGAGAAACAACACGACCGACATGCAAAATCATTGCATGTTGATTGTTGATTGTCGCTTGGCTTTTTGCTGTGCATAATTTCCTTGTTGTCCAAGAAAACGATGTTTTTCCAGAATGGATGCAAAAAATATGTGTATACCAAAACAGCATTGACTTGCCATCGTGTGATGTTTTCATTATGCAAACATTTGAGGTGTATCCAGCACCTGAAAATATAGTAGCTTCTAGCTTGAAATGATAATGAGAATACAATGTTACAAAAGAAAAAAAAATCAATTAAAAATGAAATTGAAAAAAAGGAAAAGCTTAATTTCCTCTGCTCATGAATAACCCTTTATTACACAAAACCCAGTGCTTAAATTACCAAATAGCCCCCCATAAAGCACCGTAACTTTATAATCTGTTTATAATTAGCATTTCAATGATCCTACACATTAATGTCCGACCTTCAAGAACTCTGACCCAGCTCTAATTAGTGCTAATATCCGATCATTGCCATATATGAAACTAGCCATGACCAAACAAATGGACCTCAGGTACAGCTAATTTCTGGAGCAATTATCTTTTCATGTTGAGAGATTTAGCCGATTATCTGCACAATTTCACACCAGTTTTTTTCCCCCGTGTGACTCTAAATGACATCACATTATAAAAAATATATATATTTTTGAATCACTTCAAAGACCGGCTTGTGCAGATGCTGTTCAGATAGAATTTCTCTTAATGTTTGGTCATGTGGAAATGTGCTAAATGCCAGTCAGCTCAACTGCACATGTGATGCCCCAGTGTTTTACCACAGTGAATACATTGAATATATAGAAGCATGCAAGCAGTGTTACCATTTAGTTGGTCTTAAAAATGTATTCAGGAAAGAAAGGGAAAGCAATGTAGAAGTGTGCTAACTATTACTGCCCTAAATGCAGGTCATTCCTTTGTTTATAAGCCAAGTCAATTCTAGATGGATGATGATTTAACGATGGAGCTGATCAAGGCTTTAAGACATGTTGCTATTTCCATAGTGATTAAAAAAATAATGTTAATTGCAGAAATCCGACTGGTTTGAAATCTGTTTTCATAAAGCAACTCAAAGCATTACACTTGCATACTGCGCTGTGCCGTTCCAGGGTGTTGAGACACGTCTCTGCAATGGTGTTTTAACTAATTGACGCAGCAAACACAGCAATGTTGCTGATACAGGTGTAGTTCATATTCAAGCATGAAAGGTGTCCAAACTGTATAATTAAACTCAATGTACATTAAGTCATTATAGACATCCTGTGGGCAGAGGACTGAAAACAGTGATTATAAGTTAAGTCAGTGAGAAAATTACTACAGCATATAGGAAGCTGCCTGTGTGGTCCAAACACGCGATTCGAATGTCCCCATTAGAGCCGGTGACAACGGCGCAATGACAGTGTGCAGTCTGGGTATAAACAGCGATTAGAGGCAGGTGTAAGTGTCCTTTACACCTAAATCAAGGCGGCGGACTGGGGGAAATGGGAATTGTTGTAAGGTTAAAAAAAACTTAAAGAGGAAACAGTTTATATCATTGACAAAATAGCTCCCATATCACAGAGCTTCCACAGTGAAGCATTCCCCTTCAGCTTCACCCTCTGCTGTGTGCTTCTTCATGTTAACAGATATGCATGACGGCGGCAGTGTGATTTCCCCCTTAGAAACACCGCCTTTAATTCACTGGTTTTTAATAATGAGAACATTAATTGTAACGCTTTGAATCACTAATGCTTTTGATTGCTAATCTTATCAATCCTGCACAACACAGGGTTGATCAAATGAACACATTTCCTGTGGTGGGTCTTGGGAGAGAGAAAAAAATAGTTACTGGGATTAATAAAAAGGGGGGAAAAAGCAGTTAAGGGAAATGTGAAAGCTAAGAGGGAAATGAAAGAGAAGAAAAAAATTAAGAAAATAAAAGCAACAAAAGAGGTTCTGAATTCCAGTTGGTGCTGTGTTTCTAAGATGCAATGATCCATTAGCTCATCTTAGTTTACTTGCTGTTTCAAAGAATACACAAAAGAAAATACAGGAATTTCAAATTAAAAGCATTTACCAATATACACACTTCTCTATATTAATGGAATATTAAGCATGAAAGCAATTGAGAGGATTTTATTCATTGGTTAAAAAAAGGACTTAAGAAATTCTGTCACGTCAATCCAAATAATGCATTTCACTTTTTTTTTTTTTTTAATAGGTTTATATACACTATATGAAGCCAGAGTGAGCACAAGCAAGAGCGAGGGTGGGTTGGGGTGTGGAGATCATTTCAAAAATGCATCCTCATAAATTGTCATCCCATCCTCCACTCGTTCAAATGTGTATTTTTCTAATGCATGGGAGGCCATATTCAAATGAAGGAGGGGAAGACCTTTCACACCACGCCGGGCTATAATGGGGAAAGCTTAGCATAACTTCCGTCTGATTTCCAATGCAAATATTAGCAGTCAAGTTCAGTGTGTGGTTGCAGATTATAGTTTATCCCTCTCACACACCACAGAGTTCTTTTACGCTCTGGAAACATTTTTGCTTATCAGTGCAATGCAATGATCAACTCTCCTCACATCCTCTCAGTCCCTTGGAGACTTGAAGTGGGACTGGGGGAGAGAGAGAGAGAGAGAGAGAGAGAGAGAGAGAGAGAGAGAGAGAGGATGATAGGGGGGGTTAAAGGCAGAATGAGAGAGAGAGAGAGATGAAGAGGGAGAAAGAGAATAATCAACATTCAAATGTAGTCAGATCCACCCCAAACTTCAGCCACCACCCATGATTATTATTTTTTTTTCCTCTTCTTGTCTGAATCCTTAGTGCTTAAATCCTTAAATTAAACATCTTAATTGCTGTAAGCCTCGCTATCAAATAGGGAATTACAAAGACCTCAGAGGAGTCTAGCCCCCCCGCCCCTTCCCCAAACTCCCCTCTCCACTCCTAATAACGTATCACATATTATTGTTTATGTAATTACACTGTGTGAAATGCTGCAGCGACAGCCCTCCTATCTCCCCCTGCTCTTCTTGTGTGTGTAATAGTATAAAGGCAGCATGACTGATGAGTCGTCACATCAAACAATAGATGGAGAACGGCACAGATAATTCTATTAGCCTATAAAGTTTTCTCTTTGGGTTATGTGTGAAGCATTTTCCATTTATGTGTTTTCCTCTTGTACTCAGAGAATCATCCATCCATCTCTGGGATGGCACAAAATTCTGCTGCATCTGACAACGCATCGGTTGCAAAATGTGTTTTTTTTCAAATAAGAAATATATATGTGGTGCAAATGAAAGTGTACAGTATATAACATAGTAGCTTTATCTTTAGAGGAGGTAGTGTTCTCATGTCCTAATTATGAGTGTGTCTTGGTGTGTGAAGTCAACAGCACAGCCACCTCCCCACCTGATTGGATACAGCTGGACATGAACCTGTTTCACCTTGCTCATTACAAAAATAAAGATTTCATAAAGTTGTAATTTACAAATATTTTAATTATCTGCAAACCTTGTGTAATGAATTATTTAATTACTGGGTCTATGAATTACCACCCAAAAAAAAAAAAACAACTGTGAAAAATGCCCATCACATGTTCCCATTGACTCATTCAAAGTGCTTGTTTTTTGAGATATTCCAATACTATCATGGAAGACAAAGAAAACCAGCAAACGGTTATAGCTGAATTCAATTCATGCAAGATTTTGAGATATCTGCTTAAAAAATGTGTTAAAAAATTTTAGGGAAAAGTGAATAGCACAGCAAGTAAATCAATTATTAAGCAGTAGAACATACACCCACATTTGTCTGCACTGTGTTGACTCATTATTGATGTATTTTCCAGAAAATGTTTATTTGACATTTCTCACAAAAGACAGGTCAGCATCCTTTACATCTGAATGACCATTTAAGTGAGTCAGACTTTTACCTGAAAGTGCGCCACGTGCACAACGTATCCGCCTGTTGTGCCCTCAAACAATAGGCAGCCATATATCAGGTAATAATAGAGCAAGAAGAGGAAGCTGTTTATTTGTTTGGTGGATTATACTCCAGCATTTACAGACAAGGCTGCAGCACTTTTGTTGGACTGTGTCGCACTAAACACCAGAGGGGAGGGTAAACACAGGGAGCAGCGTGGCAGCGCAGCCAATTAGAAGTTACTTAAGGTCAGGCCGAGGCCCGAGGGAGCGGAGGAAACAATAAATAATTTGGAGGGTAAAAAGCAAAGTGTTGCCCAGTACAAAATGCATTGTGTTCTTTAAAGTCTTGACAATTTATTTTCCCAATGAATTATACATGTGAGACTCTGCTGCAAACATGCGTTGCCCAGCGAGGGGGAGATAATCTTCAATCTTTGTAAGTACTTCAACAATGGTGTGTATGACAAACACTGGAAGAGATTTGGTGCTGGATGGAGACGTGAAGTGCGCCCCGTATTGTAACATCGCCCAGCGGCTTTTGGAAACAGCAATCCAACTGCACTTATCCAAAGTCAATGTTTACTGATTGTTTCATGTAATGGGGAAAATACTGTATTACAGCAGCCTGTGGTAACAGCTTTTACCTGATTGTGCAAATGAATGGAGCCATGAAAAGAAATTAATCAGTGTAGCTTTGGAAATAATTTTTGATATGGGATTAATTTGGTAAAGAGCCAAACATTTTAAGACAATTGCTGCATTTCGTCGAAGTTTACACAAACGCTCCTACGGGTCTTCTAGCTGGGAGGGGTAATCAGTTTCCAGACTGTAAGCTGCGGCAATTGTGAACACCGGCAGAGTGAGTGAACCTGAAGAGTGGCTTTTGTATTTAAAGTTTTCAGCTGTGAGATTAAAAATTTCCAGTCGGATATATCGCTGGGAACCTTTTCCTCAGAAGCGTACACATCCTTTTCAAACCAAATCCAGTCACGCATAGCCATTTGCAGCATTCTACTTTTCCCTATTCTTGTTTTCCAAAACATTAGTCTTGCAAACTCTAATGCGTGCAAATGCAATGACTCAAGCAGGCTGCTCTTTTTCTCTCTCTCTCTCTCTCTTCCTGTTTCCTTTCTTTCCATCGCGCTTCCTCTCTCTCTCTGTGTTTAGAAGGCGGTGAGTAAATCATATGGTCAGGCTTGTGCAAAGCCAGAAAATAATGGGATCATATTCCTCTCTCTTCCGCCTATCAAAGTTTCATACAAAAGCAAAAAGCTTCTAGTTTCAATACCCAGGAAATTCTAAAGACTCTGACAAATCAACGTCCCTTGACAACTACATAATGTATGGCTTTTAGTATCTAGCCTGTGAAGCCCCATCGCAGCCTATGATAGCTACACTGACTTACCTACACACTCTGCCAACGACATTGGAGAGAAGGCGAAGGATTGGAGTTTAGTTTACAGCGCATGAAAAGTACTTGAAAACATAAGTTGAGCAAAGGACATCTGCTTTGCAAGCTTTTGATGGACTTGGTAGATTTCACAACCAAAAGATTTCTTTATTTATTTTGGCTTTGAGAAAGTAATGAGTGTGGAAAACAGCCTCATGAAAATTCAGAATTGTGTCATTTGAGAATGTGAAACATCACAGCTTATACTTTTGATGTAGCGCATGCATTGTTTGTCTTGTCCCAAAAAAAAAAAAAAACATCCTTCTTGAGCGAAACGTTTACAATTCTGTCTTGATATCTCCATCTGAAAAACAACCGTTTGGCTTTGCTATAAGCAGCCAAATTCAGCAGAGATTCTTCCTGCTGACTGATAAATAGCCAGACACACTCCAACTTCCAACTTCACCAGAAATGACAACTCCTTCCAAAACCAACTTGTCTCTCTCTCCCTTTTCCTTTTTTTTCTGTCTGAAGTGCTTTTTCAAGGACATCTGGAAAGCAGCACCGTAGAAAACGTTACAGTATCTTTGCATGGTTGCACTTTTCGACAGCTGTGCCGCATATGGCACACGGCGTAGAAATCATACGGAAATCATAACATGCCCGTGCCGTAATTGCATTGTAAAAATGCCCACACGTACGCACACAATGATGGAATAACCGAGAGAAAATGATGGCGGGCAGGAAGCGCACTTCATAAAGCACGCTCATACACGCAAGCACACCGATCCTCGACCACACATTAGTTTAGACATCTAATTTAGGTCTCTATATAATTTACTATATCATACATACGTCAGGGTCTTGCTCTTTACTCATGCACACTCCCTCTAATCCAACATTTCCTGGGGTCAAAGTGGAAGTGGGTGGAAGCCATTTCCAGCAGGAGCCCTCTGATGGGGTTGATTAATCCACAACAACTATGGTTTGTCTTCTACAGCTGAGTGAACAACTTCATTTCAACTGATGAGTTCAAGCTCAGGTCAGGGCGGTCCTCATCTGTGACATTACAACAGCCACACAATGAGAATTAATTTCTCTCACTCCGAAAACAACGACGTGGTGCCGGGACCCGGCTTTTTGAGACATATTGCAATTAGGATCAAACAACTGGGAGAGGAGTTATATGCTGAAGTGATACCGCTTTTGTGTGCTCACGTGTGTGAGCACAGGGTTTTTTTTTTCTTTTTTTTTCTTACTTTGTTCGTTCTTCATGTGGCTTTGGTAATGTTGGTCAAGTGTAAACAATGATGGCTTTTTTCCAGACCTTCTCTCCATTTGACAGATGATTGTTTGGAGTCTGTCTCTCTGTAGTTTCCAGCTCCCAGAAATGAATGTGCTGAACACAAACAGGTGAAGCAATCTGCAATACTCATTTTCACAAAAAAAAAAAAAAAAAAAAAAAGTGGCGCCGAGGAAAAGCGAACTTCAAGCGATGTTTGTCTTTGTTTCTGAGACCATCCATTCTGTAGTATGGGTTCCATTTGCATCTAATATTACCACTGCAAAATCAAAGAAAAATGAAAACTATTTTTTGATTTCTGCATGGTTTGCCATCTGTTACCATACATCTGAATTCTACTCCTCGAGTCTCTGAGGCATTCGCTCACTTTCTCTCTAATTCACAACCATTTATCTCTTCTTTTTTTTCTCTCTCTCTCTCTTTTCCCCTTCGCAGTCAATCATAAAAAAATATGCCAAATTCTGAGCTGGCCTCTCAAGCATCACCAGCTCGCAGGAGGCTTCATCAAAATATTTAAACATAAGCAATATAAACCTCATGTCTTGAGCCCTGTGTTAACTTTTAGTTTGTGTTGAAATGATACAGCCTTTGCATACCAACGGAGGAATGCTCACGCAGGAATACACCATGCGTTTCAACAACACAAACATACACACATATAGGGTTCTGTGGACTGAAGGCATGGAGAAATGAAGTGACTTTTAAATGGGTGAGCATTAATAAATCAGCAGGGCCTTTCAATAGACTATGTCCTGTTTCCGCTCAGTGCCTTTTCCACCTGTCTGCTGGGGCTTTGACAGAGGGAGTGCTGGCATTATTACAAATAAATATTGGTTTGAATATATGGCCCTGTCATAGCTCTGTATTATGGTTATGGATTCAGGAATAATTGAATCTGTGCAGATTGTGATCTGGGTGAATTAATGGATTGTTCCAAGGGGCTGATGCGAATAGAGGGGGTCCAGGTTTGGCGTCGGTGATGTGTGGGAATTCATTTCACTGTTTAGCACGGAAGGGCATATTGTAAAATGGGCGAGAGGTGTCCTGCGATGTATGTCACAGTCAGTTTTATCATGAGCGTCATGATGAAACTTGTGTGTCTGTGGGGTTTGAAATAACACCGTGTGTTATCTTGGCTGTGGAATATTCATTACCGCAATTATTCAAACCTGCAAGAGCTCCTGTCTGCGTTTATGTGTACCGAAGAGAAGATATGGCGTATGAAAAGTTATTCGCAATTGTCTGTACATAAATCAGCATCACATTATGAAAATCAACACGCAGCTACATAAAAACCTCAGCGCCGATAAGAAATGCTACCTGCAGAAGCGGCGGAGAATTTCAAGATGTGTAAATAAATCCTGCAGTTTCACAGCTCTCCAAAGTTAAATCTGCTTTGATAAAGTTTCCCTTTCAGCTTTCGAGTCCGCACTTCATGTGAGGGAAAGAAGAAGAAGAAGAAGAAAAAAAACAGATTTGTAAAAGAGACAAGGAAAACAGCCCAGAAGTTGTCGAGATTGAGACGATAGAGCACATGTCGCCTGTGCTCTATCTTTCTGCACTCACATGAAACACAAGTTGGGCAGAGCAAAGACAAAGAGCTTGTCTCCTTCAAGCATGAAGGAAGACAGAGAGAGAATATGTAACCATCCTTAAGTAATTTTGTTTACTGGCCCTGGCTCCTGTGCACTCGGGGTAAAATCTCTAGGCACTCACCCATCTATTGAACAAAACTCAGCAAATTGGTACCTCAGGTTTATTTCTCTTTGAGCTCTCTCACCTGGGAGTCGGGGGAAGAATTGCCTTGTAGGCCTGAACTGCAAACAGCTTTCTCTCTGATCTGCTCCCTTCGCCCTCACACTATTTGAACTGTGTTTTCCCCTGGCATTCTGGGAACCGTTTGCTCTCTTTCTCTGTGTCGAGAAAAGAAAAAGGCTGTGTTCTTCATACATTTTTAAAAGTCTGGTGTATTTTCCCTCATGCAAACCCAAACACACAGTCATACGCGCAGACGGACTTTCTCCCCCCTGCGCCCGTCCGTGCTTTCAGGCCAGGTCTGTCAGTACCTGGACGTCAGTTTTTCTAAAGCGAGAGGTCCACCGACTCGCCCCAATTTGTAAACAAGTTTGAACGACATGAGCGCATTAGTGTCGGTTCTCTGTAAGTTCACTGTTAAGAAATGCCAAGTACGTGTACAACACGGCGCTTTGATGAAGCTGTCATCGATCAATAATTCATCACAACTTTGCTCGGCTATATAGGCATCTCAATAAGTTTCTAAGCAAAACAGAAACAGAATCAAATGAAAGCAGAAAGATCAGAAAAAAAAGAAACACACACACACAGCGTGTTTATATTTAATGGCTTTTTGCTTTTGGAAATGCCACAACGCACTTGGTCAGCATGTTTAGACAGGACCAGAGGAAGGAAGGAGGATGGAGGACTGGGGAGGGAGGAGTGTGGGGGGTGGGGAGTGAAAAACAACTTCGTACAAGCACCTTGGGTTTGTTCTCATTTTGTTATCTAGCTCCATAAAGAAAGAGAAAAAAAATGCTTTGGCCACCATCTTGTGGTATTTCCTGCTAATCCCCACAACCTCCTGCTCAGCGCTGGTGCTGGTGGTCCGTGTGTGTGTTTGCATGTACATATGTGCACCTGCGCGTGTGTTGGGGGGCTCTAGTTTCTAGTGTGTGAGGCCAAAAATCTAAATCCATGCCAGGACAGCAATCCGGTCTGAAAACACAGCTCCTAATCCCTTAACCTTCAGAACAAGAGGAGAGGGAAAAACAGCTGAAGGGCCCCGCGTGGTGAAGCAGAGGGAGAGAGACAGACACCCAACTAAGACCCGACCAGACCAGACCAGGAGGCCACTGATATTTATTCCCCCCCCCTCCTCCTTCTCCTCGAGGCAGGAAAATGGATTTCTATTTCTGGTGCCTTGATATCGCTGATCATGGTTCATAGCCCCCTTTCAGGGCCTGGAGTTAACATCGCGGGCTGATGTCAGGATGCGAACACTGATCAGAGCCAGGGAGATGGGTCCTGATGGCCTTCCAATCTGCCAAAGCTGTGATGGCTGCTTTGCTGATACCATCACAGTAAATTCTATCACTGTCACTCTCTGTTTCTATCCAGAAGCACTCAGAGTATGTGTTGGCACATCTTAGTGTGAGCGTTTGTGTGTATGTGCTTTTTCCAGCTGTCCGTGACTGACAAGTTATCTGATGGCTTTGTGCTCTGTGTTATGTACTGTAGCTTAACCTCAATGATGCCTTTTCCTTGAAAACTCGAGGAGCCTGAATAACAGGTGTGATGGTTAATAACAGAATACTAATCATAGAAAATTGCAATGGGCATCATAGTAGCTAATAATTGTGAAGAATTTATTTCCACTAAAGGATTGAATTGACTGAAGTGATGACTGGTGAAGATGATTGTTTGATGATGTCACCAGATACAGATTTTTCTTTAACTTTGCAGCTTCATGCTCATAAAACATCTTTGACAACTATACTTGAGTTCTCACCTTAAAATCTTAAATTGCTGCGTGTATCTTGGAGCTAACCCTCAACATCTCCAGCTGCAATCCTCCATCATTTTCCATGCCATTAGAACTCCAACCTTCACGTCCTTTGGCTGTATTGATATTTATGCTGAGTGATAATTCCTGACAATAAATAAATAAAATTTTCGTCCTACTCTTCTGTGTCTGTATAGCCCCCAGCATATTCCTGGGGCCTGAACTCTAGGAAGTGAAATACATAAACAAGAAAAGATCTGAGGAGACTTAGCCAGGGGGCACTGAATACACACACACACACACACACACACACACAGACATGCATGCATACTGTTTATGCAAAGCAATACTGTATGTGTTTGCCAGTCACCATTGCAATCTCCCCTGCACACTGACATGCACATGCACACACTGGTCAGCAAGCCAACTGTTTGCAGCAATCAGAGCCTCCCATTGAGTTGACTTTCGATTCTTTAGACGAAAGGCATCGGCTCCTGAGGGCAGGCCGTGTTCATTAAACCCTTTTTTTTTCTCCCCTCCACATTTTCTCCCAACTTCCGCCAAACTAGTGGATTAGCTGCTTAGCCGGACTTTTTTTTTTTTTTTTTTTTTTTTTTACCACGCTATTCAATTATAAATGTAAGATGTGTGTGTACAGGGTGGGAGCACAACACGGTTCTGGAGTGCAGCTGCCGGCTTTTTGATAAAGGTTGCTTGTTTTTACATCTCTTTAAAGTTCTCGCTGATTCATATTAAAGCTGCTGAAAATCAAGATGCATACAAACGCACAACACATGCAGGAGTCTATTGACAGCCCTAAGAGGGTCTCTGATACTTCTGACATACTTTTGCCTCTTAAGAAGCCAACAGCATGTGGTATACAATGCAGAAATCAAGCACAACACAGTTTTTTTTGCCTGACAAGAAACTGAGTATTTCTGGCTAACTGCCTGTTTCTACTGTTATGAGCCAAATCAGATTGTGTCAACTCTTTTCTGTAATGGACTGACCCGATGTACATGTGTCCTGTTGTAAAAACAAACAAACATGTAAATCACATTGCAATCACAGGACTACTGCATATCGCTGGTCTTTAAACCATAGACTGTATAAAATATGGACGTAGTGTCCGTGACGTCACCCATAGGTTTCTGAAGAGCAGAAATGAAGCAAATCGTAGTGCGTAGCCATCTTGGTAACCTACCTCTGGTTACTCCAAATATGGACAAAGAGGTGGAGCGAGGGCGGAGCTGAGGCGGGTCGAATGAACGCTATTGGCTGAAAAAAGCCGCTTTATTCGAAATAATCAAACTAGCTACGGCTAACCAGCTAGGTTAAATGCTAAATAGCGTTGCTAGCCGGCTAACCCTGCGACGATCTCTTTCCGAAACTCAGTGACTAGAATTAGCCGGGGTGTCGCCCTTTAGACCGTCAGTTCATAGCTGTCAATCAAAGTGGCGCCACTTAGATTGACAGCTATGAACTGTGCATAATGATGTATGCTGTATATTTTAAACGAACGCCTTATAAAAAAATTCGCCCCCCCCAGAGTTGTCATGGAGTAGAAAAACAGCTTATGAGACTAGAGCCATGTTTTGAACCAGGCTGTAAATATGTTTTTTTTCTGTCGTAAAGTCGGACATTTTAACATGGGGCTCAGATCGGCTCAGATGTAATTGACTCACTTCTGCAGCCTGCTCTAGCGGTTATTCGAGGAACTGCAGCTTTTTTGCACTTCTGCATTGGCTTCATTTTTCAGTGCCGGAGGTTGCCGCTTGCTTTAAACATATGTAAAGTTAAACCTGTGCACACTGGTCCCAGTAGACAACATAAGCATAGAGACATATTCATGAGGTTTTTCTTCAGAAGCGGTGGTGGTACCTTCATGTTCCCCAGAGCAGCAGCGGGCGGATGAAATCAGATGATGTACCAATGGAAGAAGAACACACACAAAACTAAACTTCTTTTTCGTGATGAATAAAGCTGCGGATGATCTGGATAAAAATCAAGTCCAACAAACTCCAAGCAAAGAGAGATTCAGTGTGTTTGTCAGTGCAGAAAAAAACGTCTCTCCTGTGACTCAAGGATATTCTTGTTAGCATAGTCACTTTGTACAATGTTAACACTGGACCTTCAGTATAATTCACTATAAAAACAGATAAACATCATGTTCCTTCCACTGGTCCAGGAGGCCCTTCCATACAGTGCATTACATTTCCAGTGGCAGGCAGTTTCCTTCATCCTCCGTACCATTAGGGCCATCAATGTTGACAGGATCAATACCTGTGTTTTGGCCCCAGTGCCCCTGCTAGAGATAGCATGTCACCGCTGACAGACAAATATCAGCGCTCGGCCCTGTGACGGAGGGGAAATCGCAGTACTTTTCCGTTAAGATCATCCAACATGGTATTGATTTGCCCCGCGCTAATCATACATCAGAGCTGAATAAATGGCTCAGAGGCAAACGCTCCATTGTTCACGATTGGGAGATGTAATAAAAAAGAGAGACATTTCTTTTATTGCGAGTAACTCGGGGCTAGTCACATAATCGTGCCTTGATGGGAAAAGGCCTGGTTAGATCGAGGTCCGTCAAAGTGTTGTTGGTACTTTTTAGTGATGATCCCATCCGCCGAGGCAGGTCCTGATTACAGTGTGTGTAGGTGTGTGTGTGTGTGTGTTGTTGTGGCTGTGGTTGTAAAATGAAAGAAAACATCTCTTTTACTATTGTTTGTTTCTACAAGACACACAAATTGAAGCTCAAACCACCAGAAATATGTCTTAGTTTATAAATATTTTTTTGTTTTTTTTATTCCATTTTGTTTTGTGGATAATGCTTGCCTCGTCGCACTCAATAGCATACCTATATCAGAATCACCATTATGCCTTTGTTACCTCTCCCAGTGAGATGAACAATGTTAGCAAACGCTTACTGGAGAATACAGCAGTCTCATTGACTTCGGTTAGAGATAACAGAGTGTCATAGTTAGGCCAGTCTGGCCTTTGTTTTGTTTCAGTTTTTGTTCAGCTCTTGTTTTTTCTCTGTCTCAGTTCCAGTCTGTCTCTGTCTAGTCCCCTGTTTTGCCTTAGTCTTGTTCATGTCTTGTATTTAGCCTGCTGTATTTGGTCCTAGTTTTGTGTCTTGGTTCTGTCCTCTGCCTTAGTTTCGGTCCCTGTTTTAGTTCGATCTGTTTGGTACTGATCATGTCTTTATCCTTCCAGTCTTGTCATGTTGTAGTCTTGTTATGTGTAGTCTTGTCTTGTTTAGTTCTGTCACTTTTCACCTGCCATACTTTCACCTCTGGTCTCTGTATTTGTCCACTCACCCCGCCTCTGCCTCACCTCCCCTACCAGACCCTCCCATCTCATCTCATCACCTGTGTTCCCAGCTGCAGTCTATCACCCATCAAGACTCTATAAAAGCCAGTTCATTTCAGTATACCCTTCCTGAATTGTTGTTTGTTCTTTGTTGTTCTTGGTGTTAGTTGTTCCTGTTCTTGTTCCTTCTCACCTGTCTGTGCTTTTTTGACCTCCCTGGACCTAACCCTGCCGTGAGCTTTTGTTTGAGATTTCTTTTGTCTTCATTCAAGGCTTTAACTACTCTCCATTCTTGTTTTTTTTCTCTGTGTGCATTTGAGTTGTGGCTCAGATATATGAAGATTGTCATTCCTCATCCCCTCAATCACTCCAGTCAAGGCCTCACAACGAGGACAGTCTGCCTACTGCATTTTGAAGACAGTTATCAGAATCTTTAAGAGGTGTCCAATCTCAGAACCTTTTGATGATAAGCTCCAATTTCCAAGACTCATTTCAACCTTTGTTTTAATGTTTCATCCACACTGAATCTTAGTCAATAAGTCACAATCCTCTGAGTGAAATCAAAAAGGACAACATACATCCTAAATCCATATTTACTTTTCTGTTAAATCACTTCCAGCTATTTCTGAACCAATCATCCAATAAATCCGCCCGACAGCCGGACGGCTCCGAACGCGGTTGAAAGCTACACAGTATGTTAAAGGTGAGAAATAAATCTGTTGCTATGTGGAGATGGTGCAGTAATTATTTGAGAACCAGCAGTTCTTGATCTCCTGCTTCCTTCCATCTTTTTTTTTTTTTCTGAGGACTCCGTTATCTGCACTTTTCCATCAAAAAAGCACGCTGATAACAGACTGGAGAACTCAATTGACCTTGACTGAGTGCAGCAGAGTAGACACTTGTAGTACTGAGGAAAGGAGGGCGAAGGGAGACATCTTCCTGACCGTCTGTCCCACCTGTTTTCAAATATTTTAAATCTGAAACATGGAAGTATTTTCTGATCTGACGGTAGGATGACTTCATCTGTCCGTCCAAAATGTTAGAAATCACAGCTGGAAAGTAAGTCTGTTTTATGATGTGACACCACTATGGTTAAGGTTTGGTTAGGCACAAAAAAGACTCAGTTAGGTTGAACAAAAAATGACATTTTAGGCTAAAATAATCACTTTGTTAAGGTTGAGAGAAGGTGCTTAGAGATAAAAATGACCACTTCCTTTTAGGTTAGGGGACCTTTAGTCATCACGGTCACAACACTAAACACGTGGTTAAAGCTCTCGTGTCATGACTGTCAGTTGGAAACAGGAAATGAACAGTGGTCTCCCGTGTTAAGGTCTGATGTTTTGTTGTGGTTTGGGGGCACTTGTTGAAACTACTGATGCTGTCAATCATCAGTGTGGAGAGGCATAGGATGGGCCCTTTCGAGCCGGGTTTGCATGTCCACGCCATGTTTCTCTCCCACACACAACGTTTGTTTAATTACATTTTCAAGGCCACTAAATCAAAAAATAATTATTAGATCATCACAAAAATGACATTTAACAACAACTGTATTAAATTGTCTGCAGATTAAAGTTCAGGTGTTCATCATGAAATCTCAGATCTCCATCCTAATGAAGTGACTTTATTAGCTAAGCTGAAATAAGTTATCCAGCTAGTAAAGTATCCTCCTGGTGTTTTGGCACCATTGTAATAAAATCCCTCTCGAACACCTGTAGGCAAAATTAGAATATTAAACAAGCTAGATTATTTTTTTTATCATGCACAAAAGTACGACAACCTGTTAAACCAGCTTCAGAAGTGACTGAGTGCTTCTAAACAAACAGAGAGAGAGAGAGATGACCCTGACAGAAGCTGGCGGCTGTCAATACAGTGGAAAAGTGCCAAATGCAAAAAAAAAAAAAGAAAGAAATCACAAACCTTTAGCCTGCCACACACAATAATAATTCTCTTCTGACAAAAACTGCTGACCGGTAAATTATTCATATTCACGCTATGAATAAATAAAATAAACAGGCCCCCGCTCTCAGTCTACAAATCTAGGAAGTATTTGCCCATTTAATCATCAAATTTTAACAGAAGCTGCAACACATTGCATAAGCACTCGGGACTCCTGGGACAGTTGCAAACTTGACCAACTGCCAATAAGTGGTTGTGCCTAATTTCCAAGAGCCATTTGCCTCCTATCTGATTCCTTTGCTTCATATCAAGGCCCAGGGTATAAAGCCTGTCTCTCTCCCCGGGTCCCTAGATAATTAACTCAGCTTTGTTGTGTACAGCACACACACACCTTCATTTCTAATTAGCAACAGACAGCTCTACCACTATTACATGCAAAATTTTAGAATAGCTTAGCAATTTTTTTTTCTCTCTTTTTTTTTTAACATATACCTAGTGTAGGTAAGTCAATAGTGCCAGTGAACCACTGCTAAATGAATTTAACTCCACACATGCCCTGCAGCACAGCTCCTAATGGCTCTCTTCTCTACATGTAAATGACCTCCTGTCCTGGATCTTTGATTGCAGATCAATGACTGTTTGCTTTATTTCAACATTCAGCGCCAGTGAACCACGACGCCACGGGGGCAAATGTTGAACAGAGAATTTACAGGTTTGCTATCGAGCACTTTGAAACAATAAAGCTGCTAGTGAGCTATTAAACAAACGAGAGAATAAAGTGGCTGCTGTGGACCGAGATTAACACGATAGATACAACGTCGAAGGGTGTAATTATTCTTTACTGACACAAACGTTTAGCCCCCAGAGCGGAACAGTGTTTACCACAAATACCGCCACCACGCTTGACCTAATCACGGGCTGAGATTTACCTGACCGCATTTGAAATGTGTTACAGCTGATTTGTGCGTCGCGGCTGACAGTTTCGAGCAATCAGCACATTGTGTATCCTGACTTTTGTTCCATTTGATCCTCCGAATAACTTCCAGGCAATGATATGTGCCCTCTTATTGTACATATTCATTATGATATATATATATGTATATATATATATATAAAGAAATAAACAAATGTTGAATAATGACATCAGCAGTTAATATGTGCATTTGTACCTACATTGCCTGATTTTTGGTTGATCTGAGTATTTTCTCGTTGTAGCTTTGTCTTTTCACATTACAAACAAGAGCTGCCCAAATCACATTATCTTTTTTCACGTTGTCAGTGTTTGCTTGTGTCTTTTGCATTTGTTCTTATGTAACATGCAGTGGCGGGTAAACGTGGTTATTCTCAGTAGCTTCTCATCAGTACATGATGCACCATGGTAGAAATGAGTTCACATGAAATCAGATGCATTTACATATAATACCATGGTAACTGTATTCTTTGTTTTGGCACTAATGTAAAGCATCACATTTCTAGCACTGCAAAAGTGTAACTACAAGTAAACAAATTCAAAAGGAACAAATATTCATTCACATAAAAGGCACTATTGCATTATTATTACATAATGGGTTGTACACGTTGTGAACTACAGTGTTCTGTTCTATGTGTGTGTGTGTGTGTGTGTGAACATACTCGACCACAGTTGATTGTAATTTTGCTTTCCACTTTTTTGGACGTTTCAAATTTCACGTTGTGTCTGTGGGGACAGGGGGACACAGAATTTGTGTTTCAGAAACATAAGTTGAACAATTCGCTTTAGTCAACAAAAATAATGACAAGAATCACAAAGCACATTATCATACATAACGCAGGATATTGTGTATAATTGCATGGTGAGGGACTCCACAAAGCCTATACATCAACGAGTATCCAGACCAGCAGGGACAATAGAGGAAAGACTGAGCCATCACTGCCAACTCCTGACTGTAGAAATATGGCAATCTCTATATTGTCCTGCCAATGTATTAAAGCCATGATCTGCATTCCAGGTCTTGATTATGTGTGTGATTTGTCTGTTTTTGTGTTTGTGTATATATGTGGTGTGTGTGTGTGCGCTTCCATTCATGCTTGTACATCTGACCACTGATGTGCATGTGTGTGTGTGTATGTTGCACATATTGCGTGGCTGGCATATGTGTGGGCATGCACCAGTGTGTGTGTATGTGTGTGTCAGATCATGTGTGTGCGTAGGTGAGTTTGCACATGTGTTTGCGCCCCTGTGTGTATGTGCACTAGCATGTGTGTGCACTAGCTGGCATGTCAGCTGATGTCCCCAGTAATCCAGCAGTGGGCCTGTTGTGGATTAGTAGCAGGCTCCAGGGGATGGGAATCCCATTCCCGTTTACAGCTCTCCCTGGCAGGAAAAAAGGCAAGGATGCCTTCTCTCCACTGCCTTCACACCGGTTGGAGCCTGAAGGTGTTTGTGTATGTGTTTGTTGTTGGGATGTTGTGTATATGTGGATGTTGAATGGACATTTGAGTGTATATTGTACGTATGATGTCTCACGTTAAATTCAGCTTTCTCCCTGTCTCCTAGTTCTATATTAGTGTAATACAATATTTCACAAAAGCATCAATTCATTGTGTTAATTAGTATCAATACTAATTAATAATATTAGAGGGCAGTGTTTTATGTGGTTTACACCTCTGTTAGGTGACATATACTGTATTTTGTTTCAATATATGAAGAAAATTCCTAAAAAAAAAAATTACAATAAGGAAGAAATTGATTTTTTTTTTTTTTTTGGATCATTTATTTGCGAGGACGGGTCACATGATGGCTGAGTGGTAACTTTTTTTTTCTTTATTCATTCTCCTATTTGAAAAAAATGCATGTTTCCTCTTGTGAACATACATACTATTTCCATGAGGGAGCAAGAAACTGCTGTGCTATCACTTAGGCCTTGTCTTAGAGACACTCTTTGTAGGAACACGTTGTCGATGTGCGGTGGCATTTCTATCACATCTAGCGCCGACACACACACACACGCACTTACATGGTGACGCACACACACACCATTGGGCCATTGCGTGGCAACAACATGAAATTTCATCACGATAGGATTTGTTTTGAAGTCATTCGAACACCATCCAACACAAGAGCTGACCTCTTGAACCTTGAGATACAACCTTACCTTCTCCCCAGTGACAATTTAAATGCCACCTTTCTTCCACCCGGAGAGAGAGGGGAAGAAAAAAAAAACATTGTTTTTGTGTGTGTGGCTGGGACTTGCAACTCGATAGCACAACAAAAGAGCTGTGGTGGCAAGTCCCCACGCAGACATTATATGTCAGCATCACCGTCATACTGTTAGCTTGTCCCAACTGTACAAAGCCATCCTCATTCAGGGCACCTAACCAAGGTCAGCCTGGATTAGCCGCTAGTAACCCTATCAGGTCCAGCACAATGATTACAAAGCCCAGTGACACTGGCTGTCAGCAGACTCTTTCTAGGCAACCCTATCTGCCCGACCCTTGGCTACAGAGCCACCGGAGAGGGTTAGTCCATTTCAAATTGTTCCCCTTTTGTGTCTCCCTTTATTTCCCCCCTTTGATTTTCGGCGACTCGTTTGGTTCATCAATCAGTCTGTCTGGATGTGTGTGTGTTTGAAACCCATGCTGCACATAATTCCTATAATTTGTGGATTTTTTTTTTCTTCTTCCCCTTCCACATAGCCCCATTCTTTGTGCTTGTTACTTCTGAAGCCAACAGCCATCCCACCTAAATCCCTCCACCCTCCACCCTGCAGATGAATGAGCCCTGTAGCTTGATGCTTTATACACCACATCATTTGTTCTCAAATGAACATTTGTTAAATTGTAATAGTAATCAGAGTCCCGGTGTCGTCGTCTTTGTGTCGTTCACGGCGAGACAGTGTTTTGTTAAAAAAAAAAAAAAGTGATGTTAGTTTGCAAGACAGCGCTTGTGAGAGAAGTTCTTTCAACCATGAATTAGGAAGCAGAAACATTGTTCTCCTTGTCTCACCAATTCAGACAACATGTCAAAATACAGCAAAATAAAGACTTGTGTTTCACTACAAGTGCGGTTGTTATTTCCCTTCTGTTTTTCACGAGGAATTACATTTCAAGCCCATCGGTTTACTGCTTCACTTTCCTCCCCGAGAACTGTTTTCCCAACATCCATGTCAGTTAGCAGCATGTTAAACAAATCAAACCTAAAGACAGAGCAGCCTTGTGATTTTGGTTTAAGGAAAAAAAAAAAAAAGAAAAAGAAAAGAAAGACTACGATAAACAAGAACAAGAGGAACAGCAAGAACAGTGCTAGCAGCATAACATATTCGAGGCAACGTGGCAACTGATGTTCTCCACTTCAGCACATCAGAGGCGTCCCTGCTTCAGTCGCCCTAAAGGTACCCGTTTACAAAGTGATAGGGCTTAGGGTTTTTAACTCGGGGCGAGAAGCTGATTTGAAACCCCCTCTGCTGCCAAGCACATGGACGGCTGCTGATTAGAAGAGGGTTGGCAGCTGTGGGCAGATGCCAGGCGGGGAGAGAGATGACGGCCTGTCGCCAGTCTGCCACCCAACCCCTCGCCCCCCTAGTTGCC
>JBBMOC010000038.1:3285506-3358675 GCA_037975185.1 Centropyge bicolor | reverse complement strand
CTCCCCTACTGACCCCTCCCCCCCTTGTAAAAAAAAAAAAAGACCAAAGACATTTCCGCGACAAACCCGACCAGGGGAGGGGATGAATAGTAGCAGCATTTTGTATCAAATGCAGCAAATGTGACATTGTTGTGATGACAGACATGCAAAGACATGTATGGCTACATTTTTTTTTTCATTGTCAACCGATCTCAGGAGTTTTGGCGAGTTGTTTTGATCATACAAGGCTGACAATAAGTCTGCCTAGCCAACTAAGTTGCACAATGAAAGATCACAGTGCGGTTTTTCCTCCTTCCCTCTGCACGCCCACGCACACACACGAGCACACAAACACACGTGCACTGTACTCGGCGCAAGTTTGGGGATGCTGAACGTTGTTTCAGAATTCAGGAGAGTAAATAGTCACATGTGTAGAGCATGATGCACTCTATTTTCAACTGATGCAAAATGTTGTCCAGCAAAGATGAGGACAACATCTTGCTCAATAGAAAAACACTAGGATGAATCCAAACCTGCAAGGAGACGGAGCAGAATACAAAAACTGCCTGTCAAGGTAAAAAAAAAAAAAAAAAAAAAACCCAACTCAATGCACTGTTCTAATAAGTCAGAATGACAGTGGTTACTGTGAACAATAGCCAGGCTCAGGCTTTAATCATACTTCTATATTCCAGACACTATTGATTTCAGAGCAGCTCAATATGACTACATAACTAGTCCATTTCTCTGCTACACCACCGCACTGTTAGTCATGCACCTACAACCATGCATAGTTAGAGTGATAGACAGACACACGCATGCATTTACACATTGGGCCCAGCTCCACCCAACAATGCCCCCAAATGCCCCCCCCCCAACGTAGTTAACACACAAGCCCCAGTTCTCTATTTCAAGTAATATACGTTGATTTAAATGCAAAAGGTCCACAGCAGCTGCACTGCAGAGGTTCAAAAGAGTATGAAAAATCAGAAATCAATATTTATTTAGTCATATGTGTAATAAACAAAGGGCATGACATCAAAGCTATATCCTTTAGCTATTCAATTCAACTCTGGGCAATTTACTCTACCAAAAAGGGTTAGCGGTTAGAAATCATCAGCCAAAGCAATACAAGCAACTCTGCCACTTCTACATTATTCAGGGGTAAATTCTGTTGGGAGGAAATAGATGAGAAATCAATAGCTGTTTCCTTCATTCATGAAGGATGACATTTTTCATAAAACGACTGGATCTGGTGTGGAGTTATCTGGAGCAAGCAGAGGTGGAAAAAACAGCTTTTAGCAATTAAACAGTCTTATGTATTTTTACATGACAACAACTACAAGTGTGTCTGATTTTTTTTTTAAGGAAAGATTAAAAGCTAATTATCTGATGAAATTTCTTTTAAGAGGCTAAAAGCACATTTTTTATTAGCCTGTTGTTAGTGCAAGGTGTATTTGCAGTCTTGAAAATTAAAAACCAAATTAATCATAAAAGTATAATTTTTTTCATGTTCTTTTATTAACTCATTTTGAATATTTAATCCAATTTGACTCATTATCACTCACCTCAGCATCATTAGCAAAAATGTTAATGCAGTATTTATTTACAGTGGTAAAAGCCACTGGATCTAATTTATCTTCGTCTAAACTGGTGATAAGGTCACGCAGGACGAGTATCTCTATGTCTGACTCTACATCTTTTTCCTTGTCTGCCTCTCTGTCTGTCTGACCTGATGCTTTTCTGTCTTGCTTCATGTGCCTGCCTCACTGCGTCTGTACTCTCTATACTGTCTTTATCTGTCTGTCTCTCTGTCTGCCTTGTCTTTCTGCCTGTCTGTCTGTCAATCTCCTCTCTCCCATCTCCTATATCTCCATCAGGCTGAGACTAAAATATCTTAGGAGCTCCAGCCTGTCTGAAACTGAGACCTGGAATGTACTACTGCAGAGTTCAGCACACACACACACACGTACACACACACACACAGTTATACACCTTAACAGGCCGACAGGTGCACTTTCTCACTGACAATATGCATATGCACACATGGACATTTACATGCGCACACACATATACACTCACTATTATATACACTTACACACATACAAGTGCACAAAAATACCCTTGCAGACCCTGCACACACACACACACACACACACACACACATTCACAGTGAAGGTACAGTACTGATGGTTAGCCTATGGTCTGTGTCTAGAGGAGACAGTGCCCCCTGGTGTGGGCCAAACAGTACTCCCAGTCAGCCATATCTTGACCCAATCTATAGTGAGAGAACTCATTTACTCCTCTGGGCTTGATTAGTCCTGCCTGAAACAGAGAAACCACCTACACCTTCCTCAAAAATACAAACCACTTCCTGGATAGGAGACAGACTATTCAAATAATTGGGGATACAATAAATGTCATATCTTGCATATCCCTATAAACATGTAAAACGACTAGACACCAGAGGAACTGTTCAGTTATATAACTATGCAGATCAAGAGATATTTGACACTTCCACTGGATGTTTTTTGTTTTTTTCTGCGATGTTGGCATTCATAAGATAAATTAGTGATATTGAGTACACTTCATATCCAGTATATGTTAGACCTCCAGGTTCTAATAGAAAGTGTTAACAGAAACAAGCTTCAAACATTAAACATGTAATATATTTACTTTCATATATATACATTACTATTTGGAAAATATATAAAGCAAGTTAATTTCCTTTAAAGTCAGTCCTCTCATAGTCATGTCCTCTCCTCTGACTGATGTGATAGTTTTATCCATGGATTTAGACATACAGTCATACATAATGAAAATAGATGTAACATAGCATTCAATATTTTTAAGGCTTTTTATACAGTTACTTTTTTGGTTAATATTGAGTTAATCAGTGATATATTTATTGACAAAATGATAACAGAATGTAAAAAGAAAAACAAACAAAACAAACCAGCCACCCAAATAAACAAACAAAACATTATCAAGAAACTTTAAAAATATGGTTATATAGGTGGCTGATTGGACGTTGCTTGTTTAAAATGAGACGCTTTGATAACAGTATGTTCCATTAGATGTCATTTAATAGTCATGGCTCCTCTCACTGTAACCTAAATTGAATGATTGCCCCCCCCATTGTGGCTGTAATTAAGTCAAGATGTGAGCACAGGACATTATGGGATATTGTGTATTAATTACAAAACTGCAGTGTGTAAAGATTACCCAGCCTCTTATTTGCACATTATAATGCATGCATGTGTTTAGGTGTTCTAAATAAATTAGTCCTCCCTGCTAACAGGCAGGCTGTACTGCACCTATTTAAATTGTGCTGTTGCTGTTTACAACGCTGCCAGACCACACTGCAGTGGAGGAGCAGGCACCTGATGGACGAATCCATTCAGTCGGATGAATACTGATGAGGAAGACTGCCAGGCCACTCTTCCTCCCAATAGCTGCCACCTTGACTGCCCGTTCCAAAAAACACCTCTGTCACAGTTTCAGGTTTCCACCATGCTGTGCTGTATCGCTTGTCTCCAACAGAGGTCATAACGCCTGTAATCACAATAATAAAGGACAAGGCTATGCCCTGTTTTCTGCACGGAGACAAGTCCAAATGCGTAAAGACGCACAGCAGCGTGGACAGGTGAGTGTCCAAACACGGTGGCGAAGCGCGTGAGCAAAACACTGTCACGCTCACCTAACACACACACGCTTCCACAACAGTAACAGCTTTCTTGCTGATGAGTGTAATTGTATAATAAGAGATGAGTTTTGGAAATGAAGGAAACGGGTGCACCTCCTGTAGGCCGGAGTTGTGCGTGCACAGCCTGAGGAGGCGCGCGCGCACTTGATTGGTGCCCGCGTGCGTTCGTGGATGTGTCCGCATTTGATAGCTGGACTGACGAAATAACCAGCTGCGAGTGGAGAGAGCACAGGCCATTTTATACTCTCTCTCTCTCTCTCTCTCTCTCTCTCTCAGTTATGTGAGTGCACAAGTTTGGATCAGGGGGAGAAGCACAATCAACCTGACCTCAAATAATCCAAATATTTTTTTTCTTTTTCTCAAGCATTCAGTCTCAATAATTCTGACTCAAAATAAATTAAAAAAGTCCATCCTAACAAGCAAATGAATGCACTGTTGTTTGTGAAATAAGTTAATAAAATATATACAATTTAAGTTTTAATACACATCACCTGTGTGCTGAATTTCCCTTATACAAACGACAAATAAAGGAGCCATGTGGAGAAGTTAATCTACATTAGAAACGCTCTGATTCTTATCTCACATTTGTCCCATTTTATTAAGCGAAATCAGCTTAAAAAGAAAACCCCATGCTCCCCAACTGTGGGACTGAGCCTATACTTTTTGCAGTGTGGAGTCTCGGTTTTGTTCCGAGGCTCCATGTCTGTGAGGCAGAAAGGGGGCGGGGATGGGATATTCAGATGAGCCGGAGTGACAGCTCCAGTTTCCCCCAATGCTGTGTGCGTCTGAAACTCCACTGGCTCCTTCCCTCCTAACTCCTCACTTCATAGTGCTGCGTACTAAAAACATCGGACGCTAGGGGATCAAGACGCACGCCACACTGCCTCTATGAGGGCACTTTAACACATCTTTCGGGGTTTTTTTTCCCACTAAGGGGGCTGTGGAAGGAGGACTTTTTTATTCCCATTGTCTGATGACTGTTTGAACCGCCGATTATTGAGTTGATTGTTTGTTATTTTGCCTGTTGTTGCGCGACGTCCTGCGCGTTTTTTTCCTCCCTTTTTGGATCCGCCGACCTGCCCCGCTCTCACCAATGTCCTATCCTCAGGGTTACCTCTACCAGCCCCCGGGCTCGCTGGCTCTTTACTCATGTCCGGCTTACGGGGCCTCGGCGCTGGCTGCTCCGCGGAATGAAGACTTGGCGAGGTCGTCCTCCGGCTCAGCCTTCAGCCCCTACCCCGGATCGGCTGCTTTCTCCGCCTCGGCCGGTGCGGGCTTCTCCAGTCCGCTGTCATACTCCACGGATCCGACTGCGGGATTCCCGTCCTACATGGTAAAACATCTCATTCGTTCGGGTATAATTGTGCAGGATGAAGCTCGGAAGCAGATGCATGTTTTATTTCAATTTTTGTGCGTAAATGTTGGTGCGTAAAATGGCACACAGGGCGATTAAATGGGAGCAGGTTTTGTCAGGATTTACTCATCAGTAAGAACTTTCTTCTTGACTGTGCATTCATATCAAGTGGCCTGCTATAAAATCCATGACCCTATTGACTTAAATGTGTTTTTTTAAGCATTGATGGATTGACCAATATTTAACCCTCAATGCGCAGCTAATTATGCAAAACTATTTTATTAATATTATTATTTGAGTCTTTAGCTCCCAAACTGTTAAATTATGTCTCATGGAAAATTAATATAACACACACCATAAATAACTCTTTCTTCTCCTGTAGCTATTAAAAAAAGTCACCGGGGATGAAGAAGCTGACTTTATTGTGACTTGAATACGTTTGAACATAAAAAGCATGCCTCGCAATGCTAATGTCACAGGGCACTTCAAGCGTTTTAGGAAAGGTGCATATCAAGTGATTTGCTAATGGGATTTGTAATGCTGCAAAGAGCAGATATGTTAACACATCGGGGCTGCAGCAGCAAAACAAAAAAAAGGCAGGCAGTGGAGGAAAATGAGGAAGTTAATAGGTGATTACAGAAAATTGAAATTTCCTTTTTTATTATCTTTACGGCTTATTAACGGTAGCCCTGTTATTAGTTAATCGGATAATGATCTTAACCATTAGTTAACCATTAGTCCAGGCCTGCTTTTACGCACCGTGTGTTTATGCCCCTGTTTGCAATTAGAGATTTTTTTTAAACTTAACAAGTGATAAACGATCAAAGCAGAAATAAACATATGAAGCATTTGCTTATTTTTCAATCAAGGCCAGGATGTTTAAATATTTTATGTGCTTTCCAGAAATTCAAGATGCAAACTTTTGCACCACTCTTCATTCATTTTTTTTACTTGTTTTTAAAGGTTTTAAAAACGTATCATTACAACGTTAAACAATTATAATTTTAGAGTATAATACAGGCCTGTGTGTGAGTGCTTTTAAACGCATTTGAACTCCGTGAAGTTGTTTTGCAAGCAAGCCACAAGCACACAATTAGAAAACACTTACACACACACACAGACACAGCAGACGCGTGACTCTCTCTCCAACTTTCCGCCAGAGCTCTCCATACGACGCGCACACGACAGGCATGGCCGGGGCGCTCAGCTACCACCCGTACGGAAGTCCCGGCTACCCCTACCAGCTCAACGACCCGGCTTACCGCAAGAACGCCACCAGGGACGCCACGGCCACCCTGAAGGCCTGGCTGCAGGAGCACAGGAAGAACCCTTACCCGACCAAAGGCGAGAAGATCATGCTGGCCATCATCACCAAGATGACCCTGACGCAGGTCTCCACCTGGTTCGCCAACGCCAGGAGGAGGCTCAAGAAGGAGAACAAGATGACCTGGGCTCCGAGGAATAAGAGCGAGGACGAGGACGAGGAGGACGGGGACGGGGAGAGGAAGGAGGTGGAGCGCTCCGAGAAAACCCTGGACAACAGCGAGGCTTCAGCGGAGGATGAAGGTGGGCTATAATCTGACCACCGAGCCAATGATCCGGTTAACAATTGAGGGCAGGAGGGGAGGGGGGGATGGATGCCCCTCTGATTTACTGCTCAGGTTATTTAGTGCAATCATATTTGGAGTGTAAAAAAATATGAAGCATATGAAATTATTCGAATCATGAAACAAATGAAAAGAATCTGGTTATTTTGCCTTCATGCAAGAGATCACGTGGTGTTTCAGCAACAATGTTGATTGATATTAATATTTTAAACGAGGTTTCAAGAGTCAACACTAGACTAAATGGCCTGTTAAGGTGGACATTTTCTTTTTCTTGAGCATGATTAATGGCAGGTCACACACACACACAACATAGTGAGTGCAAGAGTGGCCTCGATACAATTAAACTGTTAATGATATTTTTCTAAGAAGCTTTATTATTATCAAATGAAACGATTGTTTAAACTGATCAATAATTCATGTTTTACATATTCAAGACTGATTGGTTATAAAACGTCATTGCTTTAAATACACATGGACACACAAGATAAAAATTTTTTCTTAACTTGTGTTTTATTTCAGAATATTAATTTGTGTATTATTTTTAAATACAATTTATGTGCCCACTTTTTACAGTTTTCATACTGAACTGTTTGTCTTTCTATAACTATGATTTATAAAGTGTGTAACAATAAATATATTTTTCCTTTTTCTCCTGATGTGTGTAGGTATCAGCCTGCACGTGGATACTCTGACGGACCACTCGTGCTCGGCGGAGTCTGACGGGGAGAAGGTCAGCTGTCGCGGGGCAGAGCTGGGCTCAGACCAGGCCGGGGACAAAAGCGACGCGGACGTGGACGACCAGAACCACGACCCGCGGTCTCAGCTCTCACCGAAATCCGTCACCTCGTCGCCTCTCACGGGAGTAGAAGCCCCGGTCCTCAGCCACCACCATCACAACAACCACCACCACCACCACCACCACCTCCACCACCTGCACCACCTCCACAGCCAGCGCGAGGACCTGGCCCGGAGCCTCGTCAATATCAACACCAACAAATCGTCCTCATGCCTTGACAGCAGACCCTCTTCGGGCCCCCCCCAGAACCCCACAGTCAAACCCAAATTGTGGTCTCTGGCGGAGATTGCTACCTCGGACCAAAAGCAGCAGCATCAGCAGCAGCAGCAGCAGCCGGGGCCACCGAGCTGCCCCTCCTCCAGCGGCGGCCTCCTCACCCCCCCCACGCCCTCCTCCACCTCCCCGGCTGCCAGCTCCCCCTCCCTCTACCCGCCCCCCTCCATCCTCGGAAGACCTATTTATTACACTTCTCCCTTTTATAGCAATTACACAAACTACGGCAACTTCAGCCCCCTGCAGGGCCAAGGCATCCTGCGCTACACTAACTCATCCGGGGTGAGTCTGGCTGCAGCCGCCGCCGCCGCCGCCGCAGCCGCCGCCGCAGCCAACGAGGGTCTGAGCTCCTCATCGCAGCAGGCCGCGGAGGCGAGCTCGCAGCCCAGACACAGGCCGGACTCCCCCCTCGGTAAAAATAACCCCAACCAGATTGTTGTTGTCGAGCAGCAGCAGCATTTCAGACCCGCAAATTTAGAAGCGAAGAAAGGTACGTAAGAGCCTGATCAGCGCTTATAATAATAACAATAGTACTGATTGAGTTTATTGAATCTCGAGGTTGTATTGCTCTTAAAAAGCTGGAGGGGAAGAAAAGGTGGAAAGGAAACATATGTGCACTTGTTTCCAATGCAAATCTGGTCTCTGTGTCACTGCAGGCACAACATGGATCATCTGGATGATTTTTTTTTCTTTCTTTGTTTCAAGAAAATTAAAAGTTTTCTCAAGCAAGATTGCTTTAGAGACAAGTGGCACTGTTGGCAGATGCCCACTTGTTTTAGGATGAATGTGAGACTAAATGATTAATTAAGATGGTATTCTGGCCTATAATTCGTTTTCAGCTCAGTGCATTTTCTGGAATAATTTACATTTGTTTAAGATCATGCATATTTTGCTCTTTGTCATATCGAATCATTAAGCATCAGCCGATGGGATTTTTCATTTGCAAACAAGCTCGCGTTAGACATTAGTATTGCAGGAATGCACCTGTGGGATGGAGACGTTTAAAAAGAAAATCTGCCCACATTAAGGACAGGCCTCAGATCAGCCTCGCCACGCGCGCTCACGCACAGACACGCACACGAGTGGACAGCCTAAGCAGAGACATGTTGCCATAGCTTTGAGCAGGAATTCTATTTTTAATGTATCCTCTGATGTGTGTGTGTGTGTGTGTGTGTGTGTGTGCACAGTGCCCCCCCTCTCCCCAAAACCTTATCTTACAGCTTAGGATAATTATAATTACACAGGGTCAGCCAAAAGCAAACAAATCAGTGAGTTTGCTCTGTGCAACTTCACATCTTCACATGACACCGAGGTACTTCCCTTGCACATCCAAAGCTTCTCCTACACGCAGCTGGATCATCTATAGACGTGTTTTTTTTTTAAACCAGTAATTAGTCAGTAGGGATTTTTAATAAGCACTTGCAGTGTGGAGCTGTTCTGAGAAGAGCTGAGAAACTTTTTTTTTTCCTTGGCTTGTGGAGGGAGTTGCTTGGATTTTTTTTTTTACTTCCATGGTCTGCAGGTAGGTGTCACAATTGCTTTGAGTATAGAGCGAGTGAGGCCACCACCTTTGAGCCCCCATGTTTTAACCCCCATAACCTCTCCTCCAAACCGGATCTAGTGCCACCATATATAGTGGGAATGAAAGCTGCTACCGCTCCCTCAGCTCCACCCAGGCTGAGCCACCCTCCACAGCACACTTTTTTTTGTCTATCATGATTGTGACTGTATCATTTTGTTTCTTTGATGCATTGTGGATAATAATTTTCATATGCTGGTTTGAAAAAAAAAAAGATCTCCCATTATATGTGATTTAAATGTTATTTCTCAGGTTCCTATAGTTTGCTTATTTGCCACGGTATATTATTATTTTTAGTATATATTTTACGCGTGGAAAAAAAATAATTTGGCCTTTCTGTGAAACCAGATTTGTAAAAAAAGAAAAAAGAAAAAAGAGGAGGTGTTGGGACGCAAAGCGGAAGGAGCTGAAGTGAACTCTTCAAAGTGGAAATAGCCTACATTTGATATTTATTTTTTTAAATGACGGCGACATGATGCCTATAATTTATGCAAGTTGTATTGCAAAAAAAAAAAAAAAAAAAGAAATGGGAAACTCACATCGTCTGTTTGTTTTGTAAATATATATAAATATATATTATGGACGGTTTTTATTTGAGACGCATTTGGAGAAAAAAATAAAAGCTACACAATCTTGTTATCAGGAGAACTTTTACTAATTTATATCTTTGAATGTAAATAAAATCAAAGGCGCTGGCATTGATGTACTGGCGGGGTATGATATTCATTATTCAAAAGGAGAAAATATTAAACTGTTTTCCCAACTATGACATCAATCTTGGGGAGTCATTCTTTTATTTCCACCAGACCTGTATTTAACACTGGGCCATTTTTTATTCCCTCTGCTCATTGTGCTTTTTTATTTTTGCCCCTCGCGCGCAGATGGGAAATGTTTGATGTATCTGGCTTTTCATAAACATTATGAGTTTTCACAGATTGCACGATCCATTCTGTCTAAATGGACCATCATTTTCTTTTTAGGGCCTCGTTCTGGTCAGGGGGAATCTCCCACATATTCACGACCTTGATTGGAATAAACGACATACTTATTTCATTTTTCTCCCCCCAACCCCACCTCACCCCTCCCTCGTCCTGCCACACATTTATTTTTCAGTGTGATTAATACAGCCGGGGGGACGCATCGGGCATGATGGGCTCCCAGCGGGGCCCGTCCCCGGAGCTTTGTGAGCCTGGTTCAGGATGGGTCAGCCCTGCCTGCTTCATTACAGCACGGCATTGAGCAATCCATAAAAGTCTATCTAAGCATCTGCCAGCTCCAATGGGCTGTGTGATGGGCCCTAATCGGACAGGCTTTCCTCTGCTTTTCATCATGGCTTGGTTATTATAGCAGCTTTAGGACACAGCTAATTAAACCATTTAGAGAAAAAAACTATTATTATTATCATTATTATTATTATTATTATTGTATTTTTCATTTAATTTAAACATCATTTTTTTGTGATTTGGAAAATGAATTCTAACATTTGTTAGACTGTGTGACACACACACACAGTTGTGGCCTTGCACAGTGTGAAATACTCCAAGATCAAATATATAATATTCCCATCCTCGGAGAAGAGGCCTCCACCATCGCTTCCAGCCAGACTAAAAGCTAATCCTTCATTTTCCAGTTGAATTTGAGCTTGAGTGTTGTCCAAATCTCAAGGGACTCCCTTTCACCTTGCTTTTCCTCCTCCTTCTTCTTCCTCTCTCCCCCCTCACACCCCTCACGCCTGTCTCATCCAAGGAAGTAATATTTGGCTGCCACCAGGGATGCAGTGCAGGGTAAACCCACCTAAACTCAGTTAACCCACCTTTTAGGCTGACAGGGGTCTTTGTGACATGGTGTTTCCTACTTTGCAGTGAATGGTGTCACACTGTCAGCAATGTTATGTGGTTAAAAAAAAAAAAAAAGTATATATATTTGGATTCTTATTTATGCTATTTTGGATTACATTTGCTTTTGTTCTCCTTTTGATCGCCTGATCCTGACACACATTGCTCACCTTTCTATTTACCTTCACTTCTCTGGCAGCCACCTATGGAAGCTGTGCACGCCGTAGCCCCTGGCCAGCTTCTTCTTCTTCAGCCCAAATGCTTTCATTAGGAGTTGATTTATTGAAATGCACGCTTTATTCTCAGGTGGGCTCCCCCGAGGACTCAGCACTGTTGTCAAATAGCACCAGAGGCATTCTCCAAAGCACACAGGGGCCCTGCCTCTCTCTCTCTCTCTCTCCCTCCCTTTCTATCACCCGCTGCTGCACCCTCCAAATGTCAACATTTGTTCTCAATAAAAAGAGTTATTGTTTCTGTTTAGAAAAAAAAAAATCGCTCAGCAACCGGTCGCCTTTGAACACATGAAAAGAAACTTCCACCCCTCCTCTTTGTTTGATTGAGAGCAATGGCAGGTGAAAATGGGAGCAAGGCGTCCATTGCACATGACAAACCTCAAGCTGTGAAGCCCGTTATGAAACGATTGTGAATTTATGCCACAATTAGTCACAATTGTGCAGAGGCATTCCGTCCCCTTTGAAGAACCTGCTCTTTGCCTCATATTTGTTGAACTATTAGCAGAAGAAACCGAGGTGCCCTTGACCGTCTAGATGTTGATTCTCAAGGGCAGAACAGACAATTTACTGCATTGCCAAGTCTGGAGAGTATAAGGCCCAGTTGAGCATAGGCTTCAGAGCGAGGGGACAATTTGAACTTATCTCGACACTCTTTAATTCCATGCATTGCATATCAAATACAGTCATAATCCTATCATATAGCTTACCAAAGAGGGTGTGTTCATCCATGCTAAGGACTAGTTGTCATTGAAAGCTAAATTGATGGTATCACAGGGCTCATAGGCTTCATGTGAGCGCAGACTGGAGAGCAAGTGGACTCATTCCCCTTATCGTTGATCAAATAAGCAGCTCGTATATGCAGATAATTCATGAGCTCTTTGTATCCTTTATCCTCCCATCAACCCTTTCTCCTCCAAAATGCTTCAGACATTAATCTCTGACGCACACCTGTGTGCCTCCCCAACAGGAAGTTAACGCAGCCAAAGTTTTATTATAGCAATCGAGGGCTTATTATGTTTCACAGACAGTAACCGTAGGAGCGAACGGGGCTGGGATGTTGAGTAAGAACAGTAGGAGCTGATGAATTTCGCTGCAGATGCCAAGGCTTTAAAAGAGGAATGATACTGAAATTCAACTTGCATATCATTTGACAGCCTGTATAAATAGACCTTGGCTTACTGTACGTCTCTTGTGGGCAGAGACAAGCTGGAATAATTAGCTCTTTCTTTAATTTAGGTTGAAATGAAATTGAGAGGAAATTTGTAAAATAATACTGATTGAATACAAATCATCAGAAATGTCTGTTATCCAGATGAAATTCAAAAGTGTATACTTTACATTTCTAAACCAATGATATCAGCTAATTCTCATTTCATATTTGCAGTCCTTTGTTAGATAGAGAGAGAATAAATGTGTGAAAAACAATCCAAAAAGCCTTGTTACCCTTTGATTGAACCTCTCTTTAATTCCACCCTTGCAAACACTCATATCTTTGAGGGTAAATCCACCCATTAAGAACTACCCATAAATACTGCTGATGTTCAGACTCAGGCGTAAGTAGCACTAATATTCAGGGGGAGAGTGAGAGACGAAAGAGAGCGGCGTACAAATCAGGTACAGGTGTGTTTAATAACGCACATCAAAGTGGACAGGGGACTCTAAAAATGAGTCTGGGGTCCTGTCCTCTCGTAAAGGTGTCAGGTGAAATGTTCACTACTCTGGATGATCAAGGAGAGTGAACTGTGCAGGATTCTGACACACTCGTGCACACACACAATGATACACATACATACTGATCCTCGCATGCTTCTCGCTACCCACCCTGCGGTACTCACACACACACACACACACACACACACACACACACACACACACACACACACACACACATTCTCTCAGACTGAGAGACGCTAATGCTTGTCCACACGACACTCTAAACAAGGCCATTAGGAGCCCTGACTTCCACTCCTAATTGACAGTTATGTTTAATGCCTGTGGTGAGTAAACACTTCAGAGTAGTGGACTGCACCTTTGGGCTGTAAATCAGGCAAAAACTGGAAGCCCGTGTTGGAGGCGGCTGTGAAAACCCCTGTAAAGGTGAATGTAAAAAAAAGCGAGGCGCAAAAGACATACAATACAATGTGTTTGTGTGTGTTTATGCAAGCACATAATATAACATAGGTGTGTCTGTTAATAAGTGTTTGCATGTATTCTTAGGAACTTATTTTTGTTCTTGTGGTGGAGTTGCAGTTCATTATGCAACTGCACATAAAAAAGAAAGAAAGAAAACAGTGCAACATGTTATGACACACAATCATTTTCTCATTATGCAATTCAATATTGTCCATGAGACATGTCAGTGTATGACATTACGTAAGTTCTTGGCAGGTGTTTAAATGAAAAGGGCCGCAAAAAAAAAAAAAAAAAAAAAAAATTGAATATGTGTTTAAAATGGAGTGCAAGACAATTTCAGTATAAATATATACATGTTTCAGAATCAGATGATTTCATTGTTAAATTGCATTATCAATATGATGAGCTATATTCTATGTGAAATTTAATTACATACACACACAATATTGGATTGTCTTAAAAGTAAGAAACAGTATGAATAGCACAGTGACATGAGACATAAATTAAGAACAGGAAGGGATGCCACTGTTACCCCCGATCCCTCTCTGTGTTATTATGTCACACACTCACATTACAACTCATACCATTGCACATCACATACCTGTACACATCGACGCACATGCAAGAGTCGGTATGGTATCTGCAGGCCAGAACATAGTCACTGGAAAAAGGTCTGCACAGGTTGTCTGTGCAAGCAGCTTATTACGATACATATTTACGTGTTGTGTTATGCAGCTCCCTCTAGTGGCTGTAGTAATTACAATAAGAGCAAAAAAAAAAAGTCAGGTGACGAAGTATAATAAATGAGAGAATCCACATGGAGGAAGACGGAGTGGATGGGTCAAACACAGACTTTTACCAAGTAGACCACAGTTCATGTCCCGCATGAAACCAAAACTCAAAGCTAACTTATTCTAATTGATATCACCTACTTAATGTACATAACCTGAGTTAGTACTGTGCTTATTTTTACCAAAACAACAATCTTTTCCTAAACCTAGCCAAGTAGTTTCCGTGCCAAACAGAGATGGAGAAAGTGATAGAAGTTAAATCGTGAGGTGACATAATTTGGTTTGAGTAACCTACCTCTCCTGTCACTCTAAATCAAGAGCCATTTAAATACACATACTATACTTTAATGTAGGATACATCAAACATGTAAATGGAGTTGAAAGGAAAGAATCACATCCTACAACATACTGAAAATCTGAAACTGATCTGATACTGAAAACCTTCTACATCTATTTTAAATGTATTGAAAAGCTTTTGCATGATTTATTCAGAATCCCAGGTGTGATTTAATCCATGTCCCAAGTGACTGCATATTGTTCGTTGAAATAATACTGCATGTGTGTGTGTGTGTGTTGTATTTCCATGTGCCGTGTATATCCAAAGTAAGCGAGTGCTTCTCTACACGGTGTGATGTGCGTCTCAGTGTAGTTAACACTCAGTTAAACGTCCATCCTGAATTGCGAACTGTCAGCTTTTAAGATCACTGAGTCCAACAAGTGGATGAGGCAGACATGAGAAAACCACGTTCTCTCCTCCTGTCTGTCTGGAGTGTTTTATAAATGAGCTCAACATGTCTGCACAGAACCTTTTTTCCCATCACGTACTCTGCGAGACATATCAGGGAAGTGATTCATGTTAAATAGTATCTGTCAGACTTGTCGGCTAATTAAATGAAGCTTTGCTTTAAGCGTACACTTTAGTGTCATGACTTTTCACTTGATTTTACAGCTTTCAACCTAAGCCACTTTCACAGAGTAATGGGATAGCGTGCAAATCAAACAGCATTAAATGTAAATGTATTGAAGAAAAACTGTGGCCCAAGATGCTGGTTTAATGAAAATAACCTGGAAGACATGCCTCCAGGCGCAGTTGGAGGCGCTATATATTATCTGCCAAGTTGCTCATTTTAGGAATGCTCTTTAAACATGTTGCATCACTTCAAATTATAACTTAATGTAATAAATCAAAGGCAGCTGAAGAAACCTCTTAGAAGAGCTGGCAAAACCGTTAAGTTCCATGAGAGGCCGTTTTGAAATTAACACTATTGCAAGACAAAAACGTCAGTAGGCTACTGGACGATTCTGCAGAACCCAGGATCAGTTCAGCGCTGACAGTTTCTTTACATCCAGCTTGTGTGTTTAAAGTTATTGCTCATCTGCATATGGCAACTACAGTATGGTTAAGATAAAGACTGTGGTTAATTCCAATAAAATATGGCTAAGTTTAGGCAACTAAAAAACAAACAAACAAAAAAATGTTAACGCAAATTTGAACTTTTATTAACCTTAAATAATAGTGTCATGGGAGGAAAAATATGATGTCTTGTGTGAAAGTCTGACCTGTCCACCATGACCTAATGAAATAAGGTCGTTTTATTGTTAAAGAAAAAATGACGATGAATCAAGTTGATAAAAAGTTGACAAAAAAATACTTGAAAAATAAATAAATAAATAAATATTACCTGAGCTAGTATGTTTTTTTCCCCAGAAGTAAAAATATTTCCAACAAGCTTCACAGGGATTCTGACCAACAGGTAATCCCCCACTGGCTTCCCACAACAACAACAACAACAAAAAAATGGCACTATGTGGTGCATCGTGTAATGACTTTCATTATCATATTATTAAAAATAAATTATTATATACATTTTTTGTATATTTGTGCCATTTGTGCCAAAGTGTTTTAGGCACAACTTTTGGATAGTCAAATTTCATCCGTGTGTTTCCATCACAGTCTAAATGACACATAATCTTCAAGCCACGGTCACAACGACTCCCCCGTCTCCACCACACACTGGCAAAAGTCTCCCCCTCCCTCTTCTTCCTCTTCGAAAGCTCCAACTGTAGTCCTCCTCTGCCCCAAATAGGGTTATTCCCCAAGAGATGGGGTGGGGTGGGGGGTTAGGGAGACTGCACTTTGCCAAGCACGCTTCTCTCTCTTCCCCTCTCTCTCTCTGAGGACAATCCTCTTTTGACTCCCAACCCACCCAGGAATATTAGTCTTATTGCATTTAATCACTGAATCCTAGCACCCAAAAGAATTCAATTCATTAAAGGCACTCAGATATTCAGGCCAGCTGCTTCCTGGCGACTGGCTAAAGACAAGGTGGAGACAAACAGGCTCTGTGCGTGTTTGTGTGTGTGTGTGTGTGTGTGTGTGTTCTCTCTCTCTCTCTTTCTCTGTGGAGACAGGGCAACCCAATCCTCAGCAATGCCCTGGCTTTGCTCAGCACAATTCAGCAACAGCTATACCTAATCACACCACACAGAGGTGGTTCTGCTTATACTGTGTGATTGTACGTGTGTGTGTGTGTTTGTGTTTGGGGTGAAGGAATGTGTGTTGAAGAGTACACAGTCTGTGTACACTTACAGCCGTGCATGCACATGTGTACTGTGTACGAACACACACACACACACACACACACACACACACACAGATTTGCAGGGCTTTTAAAGGAGAGACTGTTGATCCCTCCACAAGCAAGCGAAGCGGCTTACATCTTTCTGTTACAGAGGATTGGAGGTGCATTCTAATACAATTACGCTGACCAAAAAAAAAGTGCTTGTATAGGAGGAAGGAGGTGCTGTTGCAACATCTGCAGCTTGAAGCTATACAAAGGCACTTCAGCGGTAAAGTATAGACAAAGAGGGAAATGAGTGGAACAAGGCGATTGTTGCAGGCAACGTGGCTGTGGTTTAGGGTGGACACGTAAAATGACATTTGGAGTCTAGGACAAAACAAATTGGACTTCCTTTCATGTGTTTTGTTACTCTTTTTTTTCCCTGAGCAAGGACGTGTGCTAGGCGAGTGTTTGTTTGTGTGTGTCCTTGTGTGCCTTTGTGTGCATGCTGGCGAGAAAGATGTTCATGTGTCTGCGCAAATTTACGTGTGTGTGTCAGTGTGTGCATGAGACAGAGAGAGTGAGAGAGAGAGAGAGAGAGAGAGAATGCATTTGCACATGTGGCTGTGTGTGTGTGCACGCCTGTCTGCATGCACCTGTGTATGTGTGAGCGCATGTGTGTGTGTGTGTGTGCGAGTGTGTGTGTGTGTGTGTGTTTTATGCAGAATATACTCCACAGACCAGATGGCTGCAGAGTGGCTTAGGAATCAATATTTAAGAGGAAAACATACCAACAATGCATCTGCATGTGTTTGCTGTACCCCTGTGATAAAATATTGACTCTCTGGTTTTTGCAAGAATTATCGGCTGTGGTCAAAAATAGGATATGCGGCTTACCACCCTGTAGCTGCTTTGTGGAAGCTGTGATGACGGCTACACATTCGTGTCAAATGTGGATGTAGACAGGCAGTGTGGATGTTTGTCATGAAATACTGCCACCAACAGCAGATGTCAAAATGTGTTGCTGGCAGTTGCTGTTACTTCTGTTTGAATGAGCAGAAGTCGAGAGAGGGAGAGGGAGAAAGAGAGATGCCTCACTCAACTGTTGTGAAGCTTTGCTTTATGCCTTGCTAAATGCTTAATCCAAAAGTGCTTTTAATATGTCAGACTAAGCACAGTGCAGCATTTTTTTTTTATAATTCGTATACTGCCAAAGGAGTGACAGCTGAAATCCCTTCATCCTACCTCTTAACATTGTCTTATTTCTTGGTGATGGACTGCTTACATGGTTGTACTTTTGTGATTATGGTGTCATGCCTTCATTTTTTCCTCTTTTAAAATGTATTCTCAGAAGTGTTGTTACACTGTAATAGCAAGGTTCAGCAAGGTGTTTTCATCATTATTATTATTATTATTATTGTTATTATTATTATTATTATTATTGCCATTTGAACCTCAGTTGTACATACCTCTTCTTACATAGATAGATAGATATATTCATTATACGGTTTATCTTTATCTCTCAATTTGCAATATTTACAGTTGCTGCTTTACTGACGTAACTATCCTGCACTATCTACCTCATATTCTCATATTGCACCACCTACATTTGCTGCTGTTTTGTAAATGGATGATTGTCACTTTATCTTCACTAAGCCACTTTGGGTTCCACTTGTACTTTGTTGTTACTTATATACTAAGTTGTATATACCCTTTTTTTATATAGTTTTTTTTATACTTTATACTTCTACCTGATTGTATGCTTGTGTTGACACAACACCCGAATTTCCCCTATGGCGAATCAATTAAGAATTATCTTATCTTATCTTATCTCTTATTGATTTTTTTTAAAAAAGTGCACAGTTCCTAAATCACACGCAGCAACACTTAAATGTTGCATTTAAGCAACCAGACAATGCATCACTATTCACATCACTGCCAAACTAGCTCAACTTGCACGACTTTAATAAGAAACTGCTCATGACCTTGTGCCACTGTTGATACTGAGGTTCTGTGTCAGTAAACTGAGTTATGGTAAACTTGGTAAAATCTCATACTAATCCTTGATTGACATGCAGCTGTGCACCAACTTAATACATTCAAAGAGTCAAGTTTTGCACAAGACGAGAAAAAGATTTAAAAACAGATGTCAAATAGTGGTAGAGGATTATACATTTCTACAGTAGCAGACACTGGAGAAATTTACTGGTTGCAAAACAAAGGTCAGCTCCGCTGGTAGGCGACACATTTTCTCATCTCAGTCCATCTCCCCAAGAAACTATATGATATTCTGTTTCATTTGATAACCAAGATCACAAATGTGACATTCCTTCCAGACACACACTTTGCAGTTGACAGTATCTTAACCGGAATCTGATCTCGTCTTTACGAAGACTGAAACCAAACCATCTTTATTTTTGAGTCAACAATAGAGGACGTGAATGAGCGGCACAGCTGATGGGGCTGCTAAGACAGATCGTAGATTTCACACTACACACAGATTGAGTTCTCCCTCTCATGAGAAAGTATGCAGTTGGGACATTTGGCCTATGAGGGGTATGACTTATATGATCCACTGAATAACATCTGAGAGGAGACCAAAAATCAGCTCGAGAGCCCACAGAGCGGATCGGATATCAAGGAGACACACACACTGCTCATCAAGTGGAGGTGGCTGGGATAAGGGACGGGGTTGTTTTATAGGTCAGATTGCACACTTACGGCAGAGGAGGAGAAGGAGTATTTCTATTTTTAAATCGGTTTCCACGCCACTAATATATATTTGTATCAAAGTGATATTCGCAACATATAATACTTTGCTCCTCTATATAGCTTCTCTTTAAAGGTTAGGCTTGACATGAAGACTTTACCAAACTACTTTGCCATTCAAATATGTCAATCAGCCTCTCTGTTTACCAGAAACTGTGGAAAGGTTTGCTTAAAGACGTTGTACAGATCCACCTTGAAAACGACTGCGAATGGCAAACAGGACCTTACATAATGTCAATATATGAGACGACTCGACTGATGCACGTTTATCAAACCTGAAATTGTGCAACCAAGAAAAAGTAAACAACTTACAATTTGCAACTCATTATTCATTTTATGGTTTGTGAACGATTCATTTGAATTTTTGGTATTCTTGCAACTCAGGGTGGTTTTTACGATTTTATAAAGCATTATTAGCGGTTTAACCTTCTTCCAATAATAATAGTCTCTCCTTATCCGGTTGCATGGAATAACTGCCTTACTGTCAACACTCAGAAATATAATGCCTTTTTTTTTTTGACTGTCAGTCCAACATTTACACATTTACTCACACACACAGCACATAATGATTCATTTTGCCTCACGGGTCTTTGGAACAGAGATGTGTGGGAAAGCTTTAATTAAAAGCATGTCAGCGCAACCTCAAGTGAAATGCCTTCACCTGACTTCAATCTTTTTAGCCCATCTTTGTAATTTGACTGCCAGGTTGATAGTACCACAGTCATAAGTGTTAACTGCGCCAAATGAAAACAAGTCAAACTCGGGCTCGGCGGGGGAAGACACATCTCCAACAGGCAACTATTTATTTTTTTCCCCAGCAAATGAGGTGTCAGTGGTAATGTTCACAGAAGTGGATCTACGTGTGATAATTAATGTGCGGGATATAGGCGAGCGTACTTGTGCGTGTTGGTGTAAGGGAGAGAGATTAAGGAGATGAACCAAGAATTTCAGAAGGGGAAAATGAGAAGAAAAAAAAAAGTGTGTTTGTTGTTTCAGGTGAGCTTGGTGGTAAATACGGCACATAATAGAAAATAAGTGCCTGTCTTCACCATGTGTGTCACCAAGGCTTTAGAAGTCAGTGTGTATGAAAATAAAGAACTTTACTGGAAGCAGTTTCTTGGAATAAGAATCATGTGGCATGCAGTAACCGTATTGCTACAGCTCATTTCTGAGTCTGTAACATCCACTAACAGTCATATGCATTGTTAAAAGTGAAGAAATTAGATTAAAGAAAAAAACCTGTCAACGTCGGGGATCAGAGCTGAGAGGAGGATTTTTGTACCTCCGTGAAGGATCTGGAAAGGAATTAAGACAGACTCAGACTTGCACACGGTTTTGAAGCGATGCCATAGAGTACGTAAGTTTCTTGACGAGAAATCTCTCACCATCATTTTGCCTCATCAGTTCGAACCAGCCCGGTGCTGTGAAAGCACATTTTACACTCACTGAATGTTTCAAACCCCTGGCTTACTTTTCTACATGCCGATGATGTTACAGATTCTGCTTTCTGATTTTTTTTCCTCATAATGTATAGATAGACTATTCCAATTATGAGTCATAATATAATTGTGCTTCATACCCATATTAGTGACCAAATTTGAGGTGCATAATTTAGAAAAGGAGAAAGAAGAAATTCAGGTTGTATAACTATTTGGCTAGACAAGCAAAGCCATTGTTTTATACTAAAACTTTTATACTTCTCACTTTTCAGCCCAGCTTCCCTCTTCTACATCCTAGTGTCTTTTTGATGATCCTGCAACGCAAATGTCAAACATCAGGAGAATAATGTGCGGAAAGTGACAACCTATAAATTATTGGCCACCCATCTGGTTTTAGGGCAAATGTGATGTTGGAAATGCAAGTGATGGCCTTACACGTATAGCCTATCTCTCTTTTTCCCCCCCCATTCTGCCTGTCAATCTCATTTGTTAACCACGTAACAAAGAGGATCTGACATAAAAATAACATTTAAATTACACGCTGACTTATTCAAAGCATACATTTGGAGAGCAGTGGAGGAACAGAGACCTCTGAACATTAATGAGAGTGGAGCGGTGGTCTCCGAGGAGCCAGGCTTTTGGTCCCTCTGCCTCCCTGCGCGGTCCGAGGCGACTGGGCATGGCTTACAAGATCTGATTAGGTGTAAATTAAAACTTCATTAACCGTCAGGGCCGATTAACAGAGTGCTGCGAGAACGCCTTTGTTTAAATTCATCATATATTGCCTTGTCGCCTCTTTGATACTGTTTGAATGTATAATGTATAATTGATATTCCTGTACGTCCTCAGCGTTCAGCTTTGATCATCAACCCACACTGCGCTCTACTGTTTTTCACTTTGAATATTTATGGCACATTCACAGAAATGGGGTTAAGCGGGTCAAAGTTCAAACTAAGACCACTGTTTCCCTCCAGGTTTAACATACTGCGACATATAAGTTGGAATACTGATACAGATTTGAAAACAATGGATGCATGTATATAATGCGTCTAGTTAGATAAAGGTGCTTATTGTTGTCATTTTTAGTGGCAATTTTGTTTTATTTTTGAGAACATAATAATGATTTTTTTGTTTGTGACTGTGCCAGTATATTGCACACATGACACACAAAGGAAGAAGAAGCGAGAAATGAGGGAATGAGGAAGTATATACAGTACATACATACAATATGGGAACATTGAAATAAGTTAAACTGCAAGTATGTTTGAACTACCAGGTATCTATTTAGTTATTATTCTTACCATAATATGACAATTGGATTCAGCTTTATTGGCCAAGTATGTGAACATGTACAAATTATTTGATTGTGGTTTTAACTAGCTCTCAACGTTCTTAGACTCAATTCCAAGAACAGTTTAGATGAAGATAGATAGAAATACACACATTGGTAAGGGACAAGGTTGAACAACAACAAATGTGTGTTAAAGCAAAAATGACCAACAATATACAATGTCAACTTTAAATGATACAGAACTACAAATGAGTAAATATTGGGAATAGGTGATGTAAGGGATTGCTTTATTTATTTGTTTTGGATGCTTCCAGTTTCCAGGAAGGTCAGTTGGTTAGCCTGTCCTCTCGAAATACTGCAAACATTGGTTCTCTAACTTCACATCTTGTCAAGTATGGAAAATGACTCTGTGAATTATAAAGCATTAAATCATACATTGCAGTAAAGTGTTATCAAAAACACGTATTTCAAGATCTCTATCAACGTGATTGCACCTGAAGAAGAGCCCCTTTGGGCTTCAGATTATACTTCTCATAATGTAATAAAGACGACATTCTAAAGGGAGCAGATAAAAGTGTTGTTACACTTGAGTTACTCTTTTTCATCTCAACACCCAGTCAAGATAAATGTGTTTTTTTCATGTTGAAACAAGGCTGTATTGACAATACCACACATGTTATGTGTGTACCAGGCGCAGCTATATATATTAAAACATAGCTGTCTCATGTCCTTCACCAAAAAATAGGGACAAGTCATCACAGCAAAGGCCTGTTTCAGAAAGACATTTTCAGGGATATCCTATTTATTATATTTCTGGGTAAAGCCCATGATACCAGGCTTTGCTACAGGCCCAGGGAAAAGCATGGAAGATATCTGTATTCTTCATTTCTTCACACACAAACCATCTAGTCTGAGAAAGCATCCAGCCAGTGTCCCATGTGCCAACCCACCCCCTTCACCCTTCTCTGTCTTTCTCTGCTGCTTCTCCACTGTCAATTACCACATGTGTGCTTTGCAATGCAGATGGAACAGGATGCTGTTTAAATCCTCTCTGCCTTTACTTCACACACACACACACACGCACACACACAACCTAGGGAATTAGGTTTTTCTAAGAATCTGCAGGCTGGGGCAGATAACATAGAGTCCTAGCTACCCAGAAGTGTGTCTGCAGGCATGCATTAAGTAGCACGCATGTGTGTGTGTGTGTGTGTGTGTGTGTGTGTGTGTGTGTATGTGTGTGTGTGTGTGTGTGTGTGTGTGTGTGTGTGTGTGTGTGAGGGAGAGAGACACTAATCGTTTACCAACCCATTGTCTTCCTCTATCTCTTCATCCTCCCCTCCTCCTCCTCCTCCTCCTCACAAACCACGTCTTTCATGCGACGCACAAACACAGAAACACACACTCAAACCCTCGATGGTGCCACACACACATGCGTCCTAAATCTCCGATCGCGCTTCTTTATACGAGCTTCATTATAAGCACCTGAATTGACGTGACCTCAGTTCACCCTGTAACACCTGCACGCCTCCACCCACCGCAAACACACTCACAGTTGACGGTGCAATGGATCACTAAGTAGCTTTGAACATAAATTATTAGAACTCTTTCTCTCAAAGTTGAGGTGGCTGCCAACAAGTCTGGAAATCCTGCAAGTCAGGTTTAATACACTCAGAAAGTAGAGCATGCACACTCTCTCTCTCTCTCTCACACACACACACAGGACTGTACACCCCAGCATCTCATGCACAGGCACAATACGGCCATTGTTCCAAGTTTGCGATGAAGACGAGCCAACAACTCTCTTCAAGCCAGAAAGTTCCCTCACTAAACTGTAACAATGCTACGGACGTGATTTTATGATCCCGCTTAAGGTGACCGACTATAGAGACGTAACCCTCGATGATTTACGCTCAGAGTGCAAACAAAAGAGAACTAAAATAGAAAAAAGAAAGGCGTTTCTAGTTCACTTTTTTTTTTTTTTTTTCCCCCAACTGCCTCAGGCCCTTTCAATTAATGGAGGGTTTAAGCAAGTGCACACACATGTGAGCACATCAAAACCTCTGCTTAGGGGTTCTGCTCAATGACAGATAGGTTACAGCCCAGTAAAAATTAATGATGAAGACAAATTGGAGCAGCACCTGGCCAGCGATTTATCAAAGCCCCGCAGCTGAGATGGTGCTTTTTGCCTGCGAGGGAATTCAACGCATTTCATTGAGAAGTATTTCAAACCCACCACCTGGCGAGAGAAGAAAGAGAGAGAGAGAGAGAGGGAGAGAGTCAGACAGAGAATGAAAGAGAGGCAGGGACGAGATTTATTGATTTCATTTATTGTAAAATTATTTAATGGACTAAAGTTGTGTACATTTTTTTTAGCGGATTAAAGTCCTGTAAAACACACAGGAACAAAGGAAGTACAGTGAATGATGGAGGTGAATCAAAGTGAAAGCTTTCCACCTTTTAAATAGGAGAACAGATGAGAGAAACAAGCAGAGACACGAGACAGCGGTGACTTCTTCCCCCCCCCTCTGTAAAGTTATTAATAAGATTCTTGACCACAATTCATTTTGACAAATCACTACGCAGGGCATCAGGGTAGTTTGACTGTGTCGAACATTGCCTCACACCCAGAGTTTGATAACCTCCCCACCTGCTCACGCTCTACCACCAACACTTCTCCTGCAGGATATTTGATGGAAAGATAAGCTCAGATGGCGAAGATACATTTTTTTTTCCCACAGTAAGTTTATCTCTAGCAGGGTGGGGAAAATTCTCAAGGCGATAACAGAGACATGAAAAGGATGTAGGAGGAGCGGTTTCCACACTTCCATCGTGAAGCGGCTGTCAATCAGAAGATGAGTGGGGCGAGCTCGAGTGGGGCCCTTTGAAATCAGAAATGGCCAATTAGCCAACTGTCAGGTGTCGTTTTCTTTTACCATATTTCTTAAATGATTTTCCCGATGCCATGTGATCTGTCGGCGGATCTGTTTCTGGAGCACTTCAGTGATGTTCAGTGATTTTTGATGAGGGTCACCTCGCTGAAATCACAAATTCACTTATGATGACGGAGAGGAACGAGCCCGATGAGAGGGAGCCTGAAGTTAATTGCACCATTTTAAAGTTACTCTCATGCACTTGAGATGATCATAAACCTCACATCATACAGTGAATTTACTGTGATCACCTTCCAAAAGCATTTGAAGGCATCACCCAAAACCAAGGCCTTGATAAAGCACTTTAACTGAAGTATGTTGAAGACCTCACCTCTATCTAGAAGTTGGTATTTCTTTTTAAATCAAGGGTTGAATGAAATGTTTCTTTGTTCAGGTGCCAACAACAAGTCTATTTTGAGTTCAAGCAAAAGGATATAGAATGAATAATGTGAACTGCATGAGCAGGAAAACAAATACAACACATCACACAACCACACAACTGGAAGCACCAGTTTCTCATGTGACTACAGAACCGTTTCTCTATTTGTGTGTGGGCTCTTTCTCACAGGGGCATTATCGTCTGCCTGATATTTATCAGAAACCTCAGGGGCAATTTGTCCCTTCACATTCCCCCAGAGGCCCCAAACTGCAGAGGTGGACGTGTGTGAGATCTTTGATTGACCAATGTGCTTCCTGACCCTTCGAATTCACCTGGGTGAGACCTGCTTACACACTGCAGGAGCATCTTACATAATACTGCTAATATCAGAGATGAATCTACAGTGCCTTCACTTCAGGTTGGCTGTGACTCTGCTGCAGTGGTGGCTGTTGTGATAGACTCCCATCATGCCTACACTTGCACCACTGCTGCTTCACCAGTAACCTGTCATAAATCTGTGCTGCACCAGTCCTCACTGCGATGCAGGCAACATATATCTATTTGTTGATCTACTGATCTACTCCCTTCTTTCCAGTAAGCTGTGTACATGTATTCAAATCAACACAGATAAACAGTAAAGTAACTAAAAAAACTAAACTAAAACAATTTGCACATTCTATCAGTCTAGTGTACAATAATCCATACTTTGTTGTATATTTGAAATGGCTATAGGTTAGATTGTTTCCTTGCATAGTTGACATGTCAACATACAGCTGTGGCACCATGCTGGAGACTGCTCTTGAACGCAACAATTATGGCTGCAGGAGTTTCCAGGAAAAACCTCCCATGAGCTTTATCTGCTTAAAAAATGCTGAAAGATATCATTATCATTTATTATTATTATTATTTAATTCATTTTATTTGGGACCATGAGCAATGTAAAACATACATGTTACCATTTGGTCTATTGTATTAGAGTTAGCTTAAAGCTAATTTTCATCTGCAATCTGTCAGACTGCAAATAAAATAAAGATAATTATATTATAATCTATATATCTAATACAGATCATTAGATAAATAGATTATAATGGAGGGATAAGGTGTTTTTTTTCTGGGAAATACACACATCTTTTTTCATCTCCATGTACATCTGTGCCTCCGTTTAAAAGTTGCAGATACACAGAGACACAGAAGTACTCCAGTGCACACAAACGTCCACACACAGAGCACATTACACTCTCCTCCACTACAGTGGCTGAACACAGAGTACATCACTGCAGGCAAGGTTACCTTTGTTGTTTTGGCTCTCCTTCTCTCCTTGCCAGATGCCTTTTGTAGGTGCCTCTCCCTCAAGCACTTTGCGGATGCTGAAAAACACACTTGCACATGCACATGGACACACGAGGTGTGCACTCGCTCGCTGATGCACTTTTTTTCCCACGAGCACGCAAACACACAGTTACGCACAAGCTCACACATACACACTCATGTACCACCTCCACCCTGTGACTTCTCAAACACACACACCCACATATACACTGACACAAGCCCACACGCAGTCAACCCCCACCACCCCTGGGTGATGAACAACATCTGCTTATCCATCCCTCCGTCCCTGCCCCTGGCGTGGCTGCTGGCTTCCTCCTGGCTGCACTGCCACAATGTCATCTTGTCTGCCTCTCTGTCACCCATTACTGAAATGTGTAGTGACAATCAGGCTTTTTTTTTTTACACAGGCCGCTTCCCTCACATCAGACCGGGACCAGGAGTTCCAGCCGGCGCAGGGGCCTGGTAAAATGATGAGGTGTCTTCTTCCAGGCCTGCTGGGGGTATTCCCATGGTTCAGGACAAGACTTTACATGATGGGGCCTACTTTTTTTTTTTTGCTGTGAAAATATAATTGATTACCTGGTATTGGCCACTTTGGGTCCCACTAGACTGTGGGACATCTGTCCTTGTTGTCCATCTTGAATAGTCCCATAATACCTGTTTTTTCCCCCGGTACTATACTTGCCTCTGCCCTAAAAAAAAACAACCCTTTTTTTTTTGGCAGCTATTCGTCCCCAAACTCGTCACTTTTATAGTTGCAATTTGAATGAATTGGCACAAGTTAAAAAAGGATTTTAGACAAAAACTGCTTCTTAATGTTTTTCAGTTTTCTGTGCAATGATGATCAATATGTCAGCACTATTCATCAGAACAATTTGTCTTTTCTAGTTCTTGAGTCAGATGTACTTATTTGTTAATTGTTCAATAGCAGGAATAAGAAATAAGAGAAGCTACTGTTTTTAATAAATAATGAGAAGAGTCAACTTTTAACCATTGTTTTAAAATCAGTTTCATTTATGATGATGACAAATAAGTCAGAAGCTTTCGTTCCCTGTAAGTACTTACAGTGTGTTATTTTGTGTATATATGTGTGCATTTATTTCAGGTAATGCAAGTTACTCAATAACACTTGAATCATGCCAACAATGTGCATCCATTCAGTCCCAATATCTAACTTACTTTAATGATTAAATTAAAGCTATGTGCATTTATTTAAACCATTTCCTAATCTTCCCTAAACTAGAAAACGTCCATCACACTTTCACTCACATTCCTGTGCAAACATACTGTAATACCCTCTGCCTCATCATTTCTGTGTCTGCCCCGGCTCTAAATAAACTACTGTAGCTGTAGGGGGCAGGTCACTGAGGATGTTGCTGTAGAAGCACATCTCTCTCTCTCTCTCTCTCTGTACCTGTCTTGGCCAGTGGCTCTCTGTTACTCGCAGGTCTGTAGGCCTGCAGTCTCTTGACACGGACAGATGACATATTTATTAGCTTGTCAGATCCTCCTCTGCCCTCCTCCTCGTTCACACAGACACTCTTGCTGTCTCTCTCTCTCTCTCACACACACACACGAACATGCACAAAACGTGGAAACAATAGCTGATCTACAGACATGCACTTGAATCCACACTCACACATAAATACACCAACTGCTGTTTTACCACTGTGCCCACTTTACAATGTCAACTCATCCGCACACACTCTCTCTTTTTCTTTTTCTTCTTTTTCTTTCTCCATTTCCGTCTTTATCTCCCTCTTTCGCTCTTATACCTAAGCTAAACAAAACAATTGGCTCCGCTGTTGGCTAATTGGGACGGGCTCCCGTGGCGAGGTGCGGGCAAAGCGCTTGATGAGGCATAAAATGATGATTAATTAATTTACTGCTCAGTTGGTCATCAAACTGAGAGCTTTATGAGACTCCCAGCAGTCAGCCAGCCCAGCCCAGCGCTGCACACACACACACACACACACACACACACACACACGCTCACGCTCACAAATGCACAAATATACTGTATGTGCATTCACAGCTTTTTCATGCTCCCAGCCATCAGCCTGTATACACACACACACACACATACACACACACACACAAACATGCCAGTGCTCCCTGTGGTCAGTGGTATGCATGGAGGGAGCAGCCCTGCCTTTGCGATGACCTGTGTTTGAGACTGACTCGAGCATGGAAACACTGAGAAGTTGTACTGTATTGGTTCACCTGTGACTGAGAAGTAGCAGAAAAAGGGAGTTAACCAAGTCTGTGGAAATCAAGCACTGCAAGATATAGCCTTGCTACAGTCAGATGTCACAGTTTCTAATTGCAAACACATCACGCACAGATGATTTTATGTGTAATTTGACTGGTATAATTTCATCCTTAAATTTCAACAAATATTAGTATGCATCCCCTAAATCCTTGATTTAGCTGTAACAACAAATGGGCCACCACTGCTTAATGACATGATGAACTATAAAATGCAGTTTTTCAATGATGAGTGTGTTGTAATATCAGAGCTGTTCTAGGGCACATGAACAGTTTGCTCTGTACCTGTGTGTATACTGTAATAGGGCATTGCTTAGCATGTCTACTCATCTGCAGGGACAAAATGTTTGATACGAAATGGAGAGGATTTAGGTCTGTGAAATGAATCTTTTAAACATTGCAAGGACAAACTCAGTACCCTCTTTAAAATCTCCTCTTAAGACTCACTTTTATCGTATGACTTTTCTTAGTTGACGTTTCTGTGGTAATATTTTTGATTAATTCATTGATTTATTTATCTATCTGTTTACATTTTAATAGCTTTCTTATTGCAAAGCACTTTGTAGCTGTTTTTTTGTGTGCTATATAAATAAAGTTCCTATCATTATTACTTGAACAAATTTTTAACATCAAGAGCTATCAGTCGTCAGTCTGAGTAAAGTGAGAGGGACAAATTGTGTTTTTGTTCCTTAACTGAAATCACAGTGATGATCTATTTGCTATTGGTATTACCGCTCTCAGTCAGATGACGCCTGAGGCTTCTTTAGCCTTGTCAGGGGACAACAAATCATCCGGCGCTTACTTCGGCAAGCACACACCCTTCCTGACAGTTTGCATACATGTATGTAGCAACTAGCTCCAGGTAGGTTTCCCAAAGTCCTGTCCTGCACGAGGAAGTTGAGCTCTTCTCATAACAAGAGTTAAAGGAGGATTATTTCTGCTTACTAAACAAAAAGAGAACGGAGGTAAGAGATGAAGCAGTGAATCACGGCTGAAAACACATTCGTTCTCTCGTACCTCAGTTTTTAAATGAAAGGCCAGATTTTGACTTTTGCCGCCCTTGTTCACAACTTGGCCTTTAATGCTCACTCTTAAGCGTTTTTAGAATAATATTAAAAAATAATTAAGCATTATGTCTCATATAGCAGATACAGTGAAGGGGAGAAAAGAAGAGAGTGCAATAGAAGGAGAGGAGAAAAACAAAGAGACGAAAAGCAGTGACAGATTAAACGCAAGTGATAAGCATCAGGGAGAGAAACACCTGGGCTCTCAAACATGCCGCTGCCTCTTCATTCCATTCTGTTTATTTCAGCTCTGTCAGCGTGATTGATCATCTGATGTACCTGTGCTGCCAATCTCTCCAAAATACTCCACTGTTTTTTTGTTTTTTTTTCCCCCCACGTCTCTTCACACCACCACCCAACTGATATGCAAATACAGCGAGCAGAGTCACAAAGAGGAAAGGATGCCAAGTCAAATATTTTAAGTAGGGGCATTAGGAGCTCTTTCAAAGCATCTCGGGGCTGTACAACAATGATCGTCTCATCATCATCAAAAGGTTGCTTGTCGGGATTACGCAGCACAAGCAATATGTGGCGCCGTTGTTGTTAGTTTTGATTGTATAAGACCTATAGTTGTCTTTTATGTCCCTGTGGTATTACATGTTTGAATAGGGATCATGGAATATTGTCTATATGAAGGAATCTGCTTTGTCTTTGGCTTAACAGCAAATCATCGCTAAATCAACAATGGCATTGTTCCGTACTTAGTCTAGGTAATTTGACAAGACGGTTCCTTACACATCCCACCCAGACGGAGCTGAGTTGAGCTTTATTTTGTTCCATGCCAAGACAGCTAAAGTGATTCTCGTGCACTCCAATGCATTTTTTTTCACAACATACTGATTTCCATATTCTGAAATTAATATTTGAATACTTTTTTAACACACCGAGGCAATGAGACTGATGCAGGGCTGCTTTCTTTCTTACTTAAACTTGAGTCTTTAGCATTTTTCGATATAAGTTTGATTGTGTCATTTGATTGGATCATGTGACATGGTGGCTTGCTTGTCTGTTATTATATCTTTTTTTGGCTGGTTGTATTTTTCCATGTAAAAATGTATTAGTCATCTGTGGGTCTGATGAGCCCATTAAATGTTGCTAAACTGGAAATGACAATGTCTTCAACAACCCAGCCTATGATCATGTTGTGTGCAGAATCAACCACAATATGACAGTTGGGGCAATGTTGTGTTGTAGATTGAATCTATTCATGTTACAGGCCTATAATTAAGCCCTGGAGTGGTGATAGACAAAATAACTGTGATTTCTTGAAATGAGATAATGTTTATGGAATAAAAATAATACGATGAAACAAACCAAATCAGTAAATCTAACAATGGTTATATAGAATTTTTAATGCATGAATGTTGAATTTTGTCATGCATATAAAAGTTTAATGTATTATTTAATATCGCTCACGCAAATTATGAATCAATATGTGACAAAAATATATGTTTATATGGACCTTTTTCGATAGGATGTCATGTGGTCTGAATAAGTCCAGAATGCTTGTGTTGCATTTCCTGATGAAGGTAACATAGAGACAACGTGTAGACAAGTGTAGTTATCTGAAGATCCTTCCAAACAAAAGGCATTCAAATTTTAACCACTAACATTTGGACATCCGTTAATACCATATTCAGCTTTAGGGTGGTTCATATATGTGTCAAACAGAACAATGTATATTGCAGAGAAGCAGCTACTCTAAAACAGGTTCTGTATGAACCTATTTAGAATTGGAATGAAAATAGATGAGATCTGACATTAATCATATTTGTAGCAGTGGCACCAGGGACTAAAGCTACAGACAGTGATGACTTTTGCTTACACATGTGCTCAGAACTGCCATAAACATCACACGAGACATTTGAACATCTTACTAGTGCATCGTAGTATGCCTGAAAAACAAAACGCAATTAAAGAATTCATTAAGTATAAACTTTCATATATGCAAATAAGGACATCATTGCTTTTACTACAATGTATTCTATAGGAACATGCCTCATGCATTTACTGACATTTCACCTATACTTAACCGACTATCTCAATGATTTTTAAGTTCAGTTCAATCATTCAGTGATTCTGATGAAATGTTTGCCCCACCTGTCACAGTCAGTTTACCCTACTCCAACCACAGTCTGAAGCGCAAAAGTGCTGTCAGTTTTTGACTTAATGGTATACATGAGTGAAAGAACAGATGATCCTAATACCCCAGGACTCAGTACCAATGACACCGAGATGCCGGCGTGAACCAAAAACAATACAGAGTTAACCTGTTGGCCAATTTCTGTGTTTTCCTCTTGTTCGTTCTCTGTGTGTGACTCCCTCCTTCCTTCACCAAGTCTCATAATTGCTTTAGGACTCTGTGGATCCGCTCCTGAATTCAAAGGTGGGGAGTAATAATTGGATTTGCAGCAAACATGCTGAGCTGTGTTGCTCTCACTGTCCGGTCCTGTCCTCAGGGCTACACACTGCGCTTTATATATCGGATCCATGCACCTAGAAAAGGGGATATACAGTAGAACCACGTATAGGATGTATGTACGTGTGTGTGTGTGTGTGTGTGTGTGTGTGTGTGTGTGTGTGTGTGTGCATCTGAAGCTTTAAAGGAGGCTAAATTCAAAGGACTATATTAGATGGTGAATATTGGATATTTAAAATATTGCATGTGTGTCTGTGTGTATGTGTTTGGGTATAAAGAACACTGTGTTCACACTTTGGGCTTTAGGACACACATTGCTCCATCAGTGGACTGACACAGTGTAGAAGATCTAAGGCGCAGCCCTTTAATGAGTGTTTGTGTGTGTGAGACAGATAGACGTGTGCGTCTTTGCGTGTGTGTGTGTGTGTCCATGTGCACGTCTTTGGGGCCTGACAAGATGTCTGTAGCTGCAGGTGAAGAGTCTTGGCTGAGACCCTGATGCAGTCTCCTTGGCAGGCTTAAGACGGCGTCACATCAAAGCTTAAACCCCGGAGAGATAGGAGTGTGCATTGTGTGTGATTGTGTGCACTGTGTGTGTGTGTGTGTGTGGGTCTGAGCCTGTGTGTTTGTATGTATTTAGGGTTGTGTTGCTAAGCAGTTGTCCACACAGCAAAGGAGAAACGGGGCTGTATTTTTCTTTTTCTTTTTTTTTTTTTATTTTGACATCAGTGTCTTTTTTTTCATTTAATCACAGGCAGATGCCATAAACATTTCTGAAAAGATCTTGAGGGCATGCTAATAAAAGGAAAAGTTGACTCATGACATCTAAGTTACATATCATATATCACATGTCTCAGAGCAAAGCCTCTCTCTCTGGTATGTCTTATGCAAGTTTACACATTTTCAACCACAGTTTCTCAGGAGTTGGATGTTGCTTAAGAGTCATCAAAATGCAAGGTCTGACTTCATACTTTTGTAAAAGCCAAAACGTCAAACTCATACTCACAAATACAACGTCATTGTCATATAGAAGTTCACATTCTTCTGTGATCAGATAACACATTGGCACTCTTATCTTTGTAGTTATTTGATCTAAGCATCACAAATGTAATGACTATAATCTAAATGCAACTTTCTCTATGGTGAATACACTCTCAGATTGTTGTATTTTCATTAAAGAACGAGCGAGGCTAACATGCAGTAAATTATCAGAAAGAAAGAAAAAAAGAGTCCATAAATAAATAAATAAATAAATAATAGAACCTTTTAGAAATTGATATTTCAGTTATTTTAAATGTATAGTTTGTGATGTAGTTGTATTCACTAGATCATTTTTGCTCTTCCATGTATTGCAATCAGGTGGACAAGAGATGAAGACCAATATATAGCCTACTTACTGAGCATGCAAACATTAAGAAATACCCACAATGAAAAATGTGTTTTAAATAAGATATTGTGCTTTTGCATTGTTGGACATTGTTGGGTTTATTTTTTCAGTCTCACCATAAGAAACAGGACTGCTGTTCAAATAGTAGCAGAGCTGTGAACAAATACTGAGGTTTATCTGTTTTTCTGCTTTGGCAAACAGACTTGTCATGCACCTTAGAAGAAACTTTTCTCTGGGGTCAAAGACACATAGCAACAACTGTAAATAAGTCATGGCCCAAAAACAAAGAACACTGGTCATTGTGGTTGTTACATGGCCTGTTATTGGAAATGACAAATGGTCTTTCATGTCTCCTTAACTTCCTCCGCTGTTGGTTCGCATTTGCTCTTGGGCCTTTAAGGTGCGAGTCCCTTCCATTACAGGGCTTTCTTCTGGGGCCGAGAAATGTCTGACGGACAAGTGAAGCATTGTAAGACAGCAGTGACCACCTACAGTAAGCGAGTGTTTAGCTTCAGCCTATGTCCCAAGGACGCGGTGCAGCAAACCTCAGCGGACATCTGTCCATGAAAGATTTAAACAGAGGATAGGTCCATCAGAAAGTCCTTTCAAGATGTCCTGTTCTGGAACACAAACAAGACAGGGTGGGCAGGGAGTACAGTGTCGGAGTGTATGTTGTGTGCATCTCTTAACCCTCTGCTGTGTCAGAAATGTTTCACCTTGCGCTAAGAACACACACACACACACACGCCACAAACACACATTAAACTGGACAGGTGAATGAAGAGGCTGTACTATGGACCTTGTCAGTTCAGTTCAAATTATACCTGACAGAGAGATACATACAGTGCACTGTCCAGAGACAATCCCTTACCCTCTAACAGAGGCAGCGCAAAGGACACAGCTTCATGTGTCTACAGCCCGCCTCTGCTTTCTGACTGTGACAGGTGCCATCCTTGACAGCTGATAGTATTTCCTCCCATGTAGAAAATGTTTGCTGACAATACAACCAAGCCAAACCACTGATAATCAATTGTAAACATGAGAGTAAAAATTAAAAGGGACACGTTAGAACAGGTTGTCTAAATGCTAAATGTAGCATTGTATGTGTACACTTGCATATAGTTTCATGTGGTTTACCAGTTAATTTAAAGTCTGATATTAACTTAGCTGGCTAAGAAATAATGAAAAGACAAACTAATTAGAAAAACTGTTTTGGTTCAGGTTTAGGTTGAGTGACGTTGATCTGCTCTCCTGCTAGTTGCCCAGATGACCTCTTAGTCGCCGACAGACGGCGGTAAGCAGAGTCGCCCGAATACCAAATTATTTATAAGCTGCACACCAGCCAACCACCCCCACCCATGTAGTCTAATTTGGCTTCATCAAAGTCTGTGTGTCTTTCCTGTTTGAGCGCAGATACACATCTGCGGCTCGAGTGTACATCGCTTGCTCCTGCTGGTGTTTGCATGTACAGTATATGTGTGTGTGTGTGTGTTTAATTCAAGCGGTTTAGCTGCCATAGATGCTTGATGCAGCAACAATGGTCCACTGAACTTTTGATCCACTAAATAGTTAATGAGTGATTTGATTAGGGCCAAGAGGCCCCGCTTATTACTGCAGATGAGATCAGTGTCTGGGTCAAGGAAGGAAGAGGATAGCAGGGTGTCTGACAGAGCTACACATCTTATAGCATCATCTTGAAGTTGGATCACTCTGTTGTTGATTTTTCTTAATGTAGTTTGCACTTTTCTTGTAATATGCCTATAAAAACTTTAATTTACAATCCAACATATACTCATTGTACTAATCGCATTAAAATGACAATGTGAAAGTGTGAAGAACATTTTAGCAATTCAGCATATTTGCATGTTACAGCTGGATGAAAAATGTTTTGTATGTTTATAGTTTCACTTTTGAATGGATCAAAAATCCTTTAGGGACAGGTGCTGTACAGGTACAGAAGATATCAGCTCACCTGTATTCACCTGACAGCACCTCCACATTTCCTTTCATTGACTATATAATTGTCACTCTCTCACACACACACACACACACACACACACACACACGCGTACAGACGCCTCAGTCCAGCTATAAGCTAGGCTGAGCAGCAGCCACAACAACAAGCACTAATGTCACGGCGTCCTCCTCTCTGCTTCTTCCCCCCCCCCCTCCACTCAATAATTCAGTGCAAGGTGTCAGACAAAGCTGCCCTGGCTCATACAACCCCTGTAAAAGACACCACCGCTTGCTTCGCTGATTTACATCTCTACCCCCCACCCTCCTCCTTGTTGCAATTAAACATTTGTCTAAGTGTTTAGAGGTGAATGCATGCAGACAAAACAGTAGTGGAAACAGAAGTAAGGCCTGCTTACGTAACATTTTAGCCCTTTGTGTACACTGTGGAGAAACAGCATGAGTTCACGGATGACCTTTTTTTTTCTTTTTTTTTTTTTTAACTCCGAGTGAAATCCTTATATGGAAGTTGGGTATTGGTCGGATACTGTGCTCACCTATTCATAATCGTAATTGTAAAGCTACTCTGATACAACCACACCCGATACCACTTTACAGCATCATGACAAACTCTCATCAGATGAGCAGGTTGGCAGAGAAGGCGTAATGTCAGCATTTTGAAGATATTTATGGATAAGCAGTTTGAAAGCATTTGAAACCAAAGCAGAGGGGCTTTGTAAAAAAAACACATCAGCAGCCCGTTGCAGGACATTTCGGCCTTTAGCTTCACCACTGATATCTGGACTAGCAGTGTCAGCCTCATCAGTTGAACTGCACGGTGGATTTATGAGGACAGAGCTAATACATCATAACATATTATTTTACCTGTCTCTCCAGTTGCATGGAGGATGAGTGTGCAAGGTATGCATACATCCATTAGTCACCCTGTAGTACTGAAATCCATATATACTGTATATTTAATTTCCTAGAGTCAGGAAGTGAGGAAGATCTGATGAAAATATAATATGTTTTCAAAGTCATTATTAGAACTGTAATGGTATTATTAAGTACACATATCAGTACTCTGTATCTCAAAGTTCCCAAATGTAAATACTTGTACTTCGTCTGAAAAATATTCTAATATAGTATTCAGTGTGTAAAAATATTTGAAAATTTGAAAGCTTGTAAACCATCTTGGAAAACAACCAGTTTGAACTTGGAGACTTTTTATTACAATCTTGAGTGTATTTTATTATATTTCGTCTTCCAAACAAAGACTTTAATACTGTAAATTTCCTTGCTTACAATTTCACCCTCATAATAGTTAACAGCTCCTTATCACTGCCTACACTGTTCACACGCCCAGCGCTCACTAACAACACAAAAACTTTTTTTTAAATTTACTCCATTAACTAGAGTACGCGAGGATTACGTACAACCGTCTGAGCGGCTTCTGTCCCCGGCAGATTTTTTTTCTGTTGTTTGTTTCTGTGACTAATGGTGTGAGATTTACTCATGTATAACTTACACACTCGTCCTTGAGCAGGTAATTGGATCGCGCCTGCTACTCAGAGGTCAATCCAGTTATTGCATTTAGGTTAAAAAAATAAATAAATAAAAACAGACAGGCAGACGGGCGTCATTTGCGACACTCCCTCGCCGACTGATAGACGCGTGTACGAGCAGACAAACGTAAAGACGGTGAGACAGCAGGTCAGACGAGAAGACGCCGAAAGGGCAGCAGGTACACGTGTGAGCACATAAACACACGTGGTTAGTTTGGCAAAAAAAAAAAAAAAAAGCTGACGAGTGCTATAGACGCACGTTGTTTGGACACACAAATGCACGTACACTGTAATCAAATCCACTATAATGTGAGTAAAGGCCTCCCTGCCCTGAATGCAGAAGTGTTGGCTCTTTTTGGCACGGTGTTGGAACTTGGCAAGGACAGGGAACAAGATGCTCAAGTGATGTAGCTGGTGTCTGGAGGAGAGAGAGAGAGAGAGAGGGAGAGAGAGAGAGAGAGAGAGAGAGAGAGGGCAGGTCAGAGACAGAGACAGGAAGAAAAACATCTGTTGTTTCTGCCATGGTTATTTGCATCTCTCCTGTCACCTGCCAAGCCCTTCTGATGGATATAGCCTGTTGGAAATGGCCACTGGTTTTTTCAAAGGCTTGTGTGTTATGCTGTGTGTTGGTTGGATTGTGTGACTATTTTAAACGTGGTAGGCTCATCATGAAGCTTGGAAAGCGCTAGGACATTGGAATCTTTGATTTTATTACAACTTGTTTTTGCAGCTCATCATTTGTGTCACTCAAGCGAAGGAACGGCTGAGTCCAACAAAGCAAAACATGAGCAATCAAATCATATGACAGATGGGAAGAAATGGCTTGGCTAGATTATCTGAACTATTTTAGTCAAAACTGTTAGTGAATGTAATAATCACTCATCACTGCAGGAACACTGTGTGCTCATACGACAGTACAGTGGAAGTTGAACCTGGCTGAGGCCCAGGTGAGACTGTAAACTTTAATAGCAGTTGGCAACATAGTTTAGCTTTTAATTGTTCTGTTCCCCTCTTTTATCTCTGCCCAATAAGACTGACATGTTGCTTTCTTTAAAACCTCTATGAGCATCTGATGTTCATGTTTTTTTTCTGTGTGAGACCTTTTAGCAACGTTGGTCCCGAATTTCAGCATTTAACCTCAGTAAGTACAATGTTAACCATTCGGTGATGAAGGTTGGTCAACAAAGTGTCAAAGTCTGCCACTTTGATCCAGATTTAAATATCAACATATACATACAGATTTCAATATCAACACTTTGTTCAAAGCACTGTGGGCCAACAGTTTCATGGTCCTGGTATGGCAGTAGACTCTTCATCATATTACACATACATCTGATGCATTTTTTCCTGCCTATGTCTGAACAGTATTTATAATCATATACATTAGCACAGCTATTTCTGTTCTTAGTCTCCTCCCATGTGTGGAATATGATATAATCAGGAATAACATAACATGCTCATACTCTGATTATTTACTTGTGTTCAATCCCAACATGTACACCACCACACTCGTACCCTGACTGGCACATATACACACACACTGTTCCTCTTTCACTTTCTTCACTGCTGCCTCCTCCTTAACTCCCGAGCTGCCCCTGTGTAGCTGGTGGGACATGGGGGACGCAGGGAGCCACCCTTGACAATGATGGATTTGACAAGAGGAAAGTGTTAATGATATTCCCCCTTTGATGGCTGGGGCTACTTCACACACATTTGCATTTCCATTCATCATCCCAGCATTTATCATTATGGGGTGGCTGCCAGATCTAATTACAGTCCTGGGCTAACGGGGGGGACGCGCCTGATATGAGGGACCCCGGCCCCTTACTCATCTCTATTTCTCTCTGTTTGTCACTTCCTCTCATTCTCTCTTGTTCACTTTAATTTTCTCATCTCACTCTCCGTCTTTCTGTTATTAGTATCTTCTCAATCTCTATCTGTTTTCCTTCACATCCCCCCCTCCTCCCCCCTCCCTCCACTTCCCTTACTCCTCCGTGTATAAATCAGGAGGGAAACACAGGAAAGTATCCAGGCAGGAAGTGCAGCCGTGTAGGACCAAACACAATTAACTTCACTCTAAATGAAGTCATTTGAGGCCTCTTCATTAGAATTAGCCCAAGAAGAGAGGGAGAAGCAGGGAGGGAAATAAATAAATAAGGGATGAGATTCAGTTTCATAACACAGTTCTCCTACCCCCCCTCTCTCTATCTGCCTCATCTTCTTTCTTTTCTCCCTCTCTTCCTCTCCTGTGGGGTGATTTAAGCAGTGATCCAAGGAGATCACATTAGGTGGTTTGTGATTATCTCCTCATAAGTTTATCCGAGGAGATCACATTAGGTGGTGTGTGATTATCCCCTTATATAAGTTTATCAGCACTAATTATTTGTGACCAATCGCTTGTTACAAAGAAAGTGCTGGATATTACTCCATTATCATATATCTATTCTATATTTCCTCCTTCTCATTGATCCATTTCTTCATACGGTTTTGCTGCTACTATAAATGCCAATATTCTTAAATAGTCATATCAATCAATCATCGCCTGCATTTTTGTCTGTTCAAAAGCTGAAGAAGCTTCTTCTTCTTCTTTTTTTCCTGAAGCCTTCTCTCATCGAGCGTCTCATCAAAAAAGTTTTGGGCGCATTGTTTGTGGTTGTTTGTTCCAGGACAAAGCCCAGTACTGTAGTACCACAGGGAAGCTGCGGGGTCACGGTTGGACCTCCTATGAACCACTAAGACCGTCTCCATCTATTTATCATGCGCACAGCGTGATCTCGGCAAGCCTGAGAAGAGTCATCCTTCAATAGGCAAGCACAAGCGTACGACGCAACAACAAAACAGACTGTCGGCCAAAACTGCTCGACACGACTAGCTCCGTCCACAGCAGCGCATGAGAAACTTGAAAGTCTTTTGTCAAACCTACCTCAGGTGTCTGAGCTTTTGGCAGCGTCAAAAGGCTCTTCTGGCTCGTTTTGGGCCGCTGAGGAAGAACGATGTAGCTTGTTTGTCAGTAAACTTAGGATCTGATGTTCAGCAGAAAGTGGACAAGGACAGTTTAAAAGAAGTAAAGCAGCAGTTAATAGACACGAGTCCTTAGTGAGCCAAGATGCTGCTTCAGTCTGATTAAGAGAAACTGGTGAAAGAGGTCAGACACCACTAAAGCATTAACAAATTAATAACTAAGAAATGAAGGATAAAAGGAGGATGCTGAAAATAAAGAGCTGAACAAGGTCTAACACATCCAGTTCATCCTTTTGTGAAGATAAGTCACTCACACAGAAAAGTTTTATGTAAGTCAAAGTTGTTTCTTCGCTGAAACTATTTATGCACTTATCAGGTTTTTGAGAAGTCAATGATATAAAAGATATAATTACAACAAAGCCATTTAATCAGAATTTTCTTCAGATAAAGAAATGAGAGGTGGGGGTGGGCGGTGAGGGTGGAGCAGGAGACCTTTAGTGAGTCAACTCATGCTGGACAAATTACCAAAAGACCCAGCGAGAAAGATAACGATAGCATGAATCGAGGCAAAGCCCGACTTGGAGGAAATGAAAGGTGCCCTGTACACAGATAACCATCGTGTCGACTTACACAGCAAATTACTGTGCTGGCTGTTATAACTGGCATTAGAGGCTCCGTCGTCAGATGTAACATGGTTGGAGGAGGGAAGGAACAAAAGTCATGTTCTGGAAAACAACTTCAACTAAGTTGTTTCCTTTTGCTGTTTGGCCGTCAGAAGCAGACAGGCCTCTGTGATAAGGAGCTGGTAACCTGAACAGCAGATAAAAAGATGTCAAACAAGGGGGCGCACACACACACACACACACACACACACACGCAAACACATCCGCACATACAGCTGCCATATGTTTCAGGAAGCCAGGGACCCTTCAAGATGAGAGGGGCTTCTGAATTATTGATCAGTGATTAGCAAATGCGATAGAAATGTTACCCTTGATGTTAGCTGGCTGAACATGTGTGTGTGTGCATGTGTGTGTGTGTGTGTGTGTGTGTGTGTGTGTTTCACCATTACCATTTGGTCAGCCCATCAAAAGCACATGTTCACATAAACATTACAGCACATGTGTGCCGCATGTTCATTTTTCTATGTACAAGGCTTGCAGGTTGTATACATTGACAATTTATGCATTTACATGAATGAGTGTGTGTGTCCATGTGTGCATATGTGTGTGTGTGAGTGCAGGCCAAGAGAGGCTACAAAGAGAGTCACCACTGCATTTGAAGGGGGATCTAATTCATTATTAAGTCAGGGACAAAACAGGCAGTATGGGAGGCGGGTAACAGTAGGTGATTTCAGGCCTGTATTGATTACTGGCAACACCAGGGAGCCAAGTGTTGTGTGACGGGTTGAACAAAACCTGCAGAGCACACACACACACAGACAGGCCATTGCCATAGAATAGCCATTGTCACTGCCTTTGAAGCATATTGTCCCGGCCGTTGTGACGCTCTTTCACCGAGGTGAGTCATTTGGCTGAGGTGGGTGGCAGGTTACCTCAGTCAGGAAGTTGACTACTCACTAATGTAGTGCACTGTTTTTGTTTGTCGTTGGGTAACTGATTGGAGCCTATTGTCATTGGTAGTCGGGTGGAGGAGAGCATCTGCAGTTGTAGGGTTTCTGACAATTAGCTGAAAGTTTGCAAGCGCTTTTTCAACTGAAGAAAATGTCCCATCTGAAGACAATGAGAGAAGCACCAACTGGACCTAAAGGTGGTGAAACAGGTGCTCGTGATGAATGTGTAGGCTTCATACTGTTGATCAGAAGAGAAAGGGATTGTCCCAAATAAACCAAGGCACACTGCTTTGTAAAGCCTACATATAAAAAGTGGAAGTCCTGTAATTATCAGACCTGACATGAAGAAATCCTGTAGTTTAAAGAAAATACTGTCAGTGATACATCCCATGATTAGCACCATTTTGTGTGTGTATAGTAAATAGAACTACAACTAAACAGTCAGTCAATTATTTTATTTGTTGATCAACAGAAAATTAAGTAGCAACAATTTTGACATTTTTAAGTACGTTTTTGGGCATAACTGCCAAAAAAAAATTACATTTCAAGTTTAGTAGACCAAATATCTTTGGGCTTTTCGGTTGTTGATCAAAAAACATTTAAAGATATTAGCTTTCCTCAGGCAAACTGTAATGGGCAATTTTCTCTATTCAACACCTAAAAATAAACAATGGAATTATAAGAAAATAGCAGTTACCAGACTGTAGTAAAGACTTTTAATTTCTCATGTCTCCCCACACTTTTCACTCACCTCATTTCCTTTACTGCACTTCCCTCTACCTCACTTCCTGCCCTTTCCTAATCACTCATTGATTGCCTCTCATTTCCTTCACCTGTGCACTCCCTATTTAAGTCCTGCACACCCATTCAGTCAGTTTTTTTCACCTTCTCATGGGGCAGCAGCACTGAGCTCTCAGTCCATGTGTGTTTTTTGTTGAGAAATTAATTGAAGAGTTAAAATAAAGCAGTACTTTGCTCAGTAAAGTCTCCTGGCTCGTGCGCCCTGACCGACGCCCATCACGATAATAATTTTATCCTGAACTTCCTCCAAAACACAGACGATCATGAAAATAATCTGTAGTTGCAGCCATTCACACATCCTTAAGTTAACAGTTTGAAACAAAGATACAAATGTTTTTTTTTTTTTTTTCATATTAAAAATCCTTCACATCATGCATCACCGTCCAGTGATCACTTCCAGTTTGTCATTCAATATAACCAAAATGATGCCCTAAAACTGGATTACAACCCTACATGTGCCCTTCTATCTCGGCCAGTTGCATTGCATTTCTCTGTATTTTCAGAGGACGTATTAGACGTTAGCAAAATGTGATCAGCGCATTTAAAGTCAAATTGAATCATATCCGTAAGTGGATATGGCTTGACATATGTTTCAGTATCTCCCGGAGAGTGATACATTATTCTGTGGCCTGTATAAAAACATAATGAAATATAAATATCCATTAATCCTCACATTTCATCCAGTCAGTCACCACACAGCCCAGCTCAGCCTCAGCCTGCTGTTAACACGCTGTGATGTCCGTGTGTATTTTGCATGAGGGGAATGCAGTTGTGTGTATTGCGTGTGCCCGCGCCTGCGCTCGCCATGTGTGTGCGTGTGCGTCTGGTTTCCTGGCCATGAGAGAGCAGTTCACACTGTGAAAGAGTCATCTTTATTATAATCTGCCAGAAGTAGTGGCAGCTTGGGAAAGGAACTGCCACAGCTAGGTAATCGAAAGCCGCTAGGCTGGGACGACAAGGGGGCACTTGTGAGACGTACCAGCACAAGCCATATGGCATACTGGCTTGGCAAAACTGGCAACTCTCCTCTCTATATCCAAACATTTTTTTTTCATGTAAAAAAAAAAAAAAAAAAAAAAAAAAAGTCACCACAGATTGTCAGTTCTTTGTTGCCTCTTGTAATCCTGCCGAAGCATGCCTTAAAGAAATTATCTCAACCTGGAATGTGCATAAATGTCACAGCGTGCACACGATCCCGATTGTTATTTAAGGGATGCAGTTTACTGTAAATAAACAGAAAAGAGGAAGAAAATTATATGAAACTCGATCACATTAGTAATGCTGACTCTCATTTGACCCCCGCGCATTGGCTGTAAACACAAGGGTAATACAAACCAAAATAAATATTAGCATAACGCTGGGGGCAAGAGAGAGCTTTTCCCATAGAGTGATTAAAATATGAGAACAGAACACAAGACAATGTGGAGTCCCATGGCATGATGGCAGTTAGCGTAGGAAAGCTAATTTCATGATAAATTAAAGAACGTGGCGCTCTCTCCCATGAGGTTTCACTCCCTTGTATTTATTTTATAAAAAGGGGCAAAATTAGCCTCATCATACATTATCTTAAAGATAATTAATAAAACATTAATTTCCTGTTCAGTTCCGTTGTTGTGTTCTTTTTTCTGTTTTCCATCTTTTCTCCGCTGTAGGTTGAGCTCTCTTAAGGCACGATTTGCATATTCCACAAACACAATACACTGATGATTGTAATGAAGGTTAACTCAGTGAGAGCTATGCTGAAGAGTCAAGTCATGTCCGATCACTGTAGATATGTACTATACATTTATTATTTATAAAATCACTATTACCAAATATTATTTACCTTGGGTTTTGTCAATTATTAAAGCTATAAAATACCTTATTGTTGCTTTTGTATCTTGCGTTGTGACAATTTTTAAATATATTTATACGTCTGATTCTGATTAATCATTAACTATTTGCCGATTGGACATCTCTTATTTTTTAATTCCCTGCTATTTTATGAATTATGGCTGCTCTGCATTCTGTGCTTAACTGACTCCCTCTACCTACCAGGGTAGAAATGCAGTGAATAAAAATGGAGTCAATAGATCATGGGGGATACTTAACTGCAGACAGCCGTGATTATGAGGTGCGGGAATGTGCCACAAACTTACTCCGGGCCAATATGTATTGCTTACGCTTATAATAAATGTTATCTTTCTGAGGAGAAAAAAGCTGTCAAGTTGATGAAAGACACAGATGAGCATCTATATGGCTGACCAGCCATGCATAGATATGCACAAATGCAGTTTTCACTGAGGAAGCGGAGGAGAGGGAAAATATGCCGCTATATCACCCCTTTCAATGAGCATGAGTAATTGTTTTAACTTGTTTGGCTCTTGATTCTCTTAGTAGTGTGCTAGAAAGGAACAAAGCAGGTGGAAAAATCTAATAAATTACTATTAACTACAACAAAGGCATAGATTTTAAAGGCCAAGAGATGGTTAATAATACATATCTTTCCTCAAATTCATGTGATTGAGTGGTGATCTTTCTCTCTCTGTCCTCAAAATACAGGTTCGGCCCATGTGACCCTGGTTAGAATAAAATGAGTGTGGAAAATGCATGAATGGGTTGCTATAAGAGGAAGTGGGAACTGTGGCGACTCAGTTTGCTCAGATATAGATAAATAAAGTTTATACCACTCTTAGAAATTGTCCTGTAGCTTCCTGTGCAATGAGCAACTTGATCCCTGTGGGCTTGAATTATGACTATTCTCCAAGTATTCTATGTAAGATGGCCGACACTGTAACCATGCCCAACCGAGTCATGCAATCCTATTTTGTCCTTTAAATGTTATAATGACAGTGCTTAGACAACAACAAGACATCCTCTGCCTCTCCCTGCTCCATTACCTGGGCCTGAATCTTAGCTAGGGGTGTTAGAAGCTGTACTAGTTGTTTGTAATGAATATGTCTACTTTGCCCGACGTATCAAATGGCAGTGTTAACATGACGTAGAGAAAACATGAGATGGTCTGGAAACTAAAACCTGTGTCGGAATATCACCGTTGTCCTTCTCTCTCCTCACCTGGCTTAAAGGATCATTCATGTAACCTCTCATGACTAATAGGAATTAGCCGTCCTCCTCGTCTCAAACATCACAGTGGAAAGAAGAGAAAGAGAGGCCTCTGGATTCAATCATCTGCAGTCTGCGGTGAAAGGCTCCTGTTTCTACCCAAAATGTGAAAATGTTTCCAAAGCAAAAAGCAGGTCATTTGCGTCAGGTAGGATTTTATACAAGCGGCTTGACAAGAACAAATTCGAGCAGTATACAAGTCGAGGTCTTGTTATGAAGAAGTGCGGTGTAAAATCAAGTTGAGGAGCGAGTCTAGATCGGTGCCAAGAGGGTTGTCGACTGGAAGTGCTCGAGGAAATGCCTCAGGAGGAAAAGACACAGGGAAAAGAAGACTTACTTGTTAGTTCTTCTTTTACGCTGTGAATCATTTTGAGCTGGCTCAATATCAAAACGTCCCCCTGCTTGAATCAACAACTGTTCAATTCATTACAGATAGTTTTGCTTTCCATTTTCATTTTCTCTGTTGGAAGCATAGGCGCCAATTTATGTCTCATTTATGTCCCAAATTAAGCGAATACCACCAAGATGATTGCTCGCTATAGAAGTTACCATGATGTAGGCTGCAGTCGTCTGTCGGATGTAGATACAAACGGCAACAAAATACAGGTTGTACCATAACAGCACACAGTCTAGAGAGGGCAGTATGAAACAAATTAGCCACAACATAACACGATGTAAGTAAAATACACATATGAATACCATGACTTGGTATTCAGCACACTATTTCTATTCACATACAGTCACAAAGATGCAGTTTTACTCATTGATTATTATTTATTTACACTCGTGATCAGCACGTTTGGTTTGAAGACTCAGTTCTTGATTTGACATGAAGACCCTACAACTTCTCCAACTGGAGACGCTCTGTACCAGATTTAGTGAGACAACAAGAAAGGCTGCTCCCAGTAACCTTTTTCTATTGATCTAAGAATTACTATACTATAATACTTGCCTTAATCATAGTTGGCATTTTTGGCAAGTTACTATTTTTGTTAATTTCCGCACCCTTTACAAAAGTGAAAAATTGTGAAAAATGTTACAACAGAAATAAAGTTTTGTTATGTCGTCCAATAACACTGTAAGGCTGAATTTTATTAAGTATATCAATGAGTGCCCTATAAAGGGTTAAGAACAGATACGACCATGAGTTATAGTAACATGTTTTAAAGACAAACAGCGAGTTTCCATTTCCAGCTGTGAAACAGTGGGGTCTCTGGAGGGTTTTTCTAAAACAGTGCATGCTGGGAAGTCTGCTTATGCTGATCATGTTTCAAGATTAGAAACATATTAATTCCAATCAAAAGAACAAGTCATGTTTTCAGTGGCCTGGAATTAAAATTTAGAAATTTGAGTTAACTATGTTTAATAAAAGCCTATATGTTGAAAGATGAGTTGATTCCATTAAATTCCTGCCTGATGTTTCACAGTGTAAGTGATGTAAACGTATAGGTCGGCTATAGGTTAATTATGAATACTGCTCATTTAGATGATGGTTTCATTAGGCAAACTCCTTCTGCTATTTATGTTAATGAGTTTTTTCCTTTCTTTTCTTTTTTCTTTTTCTAAGTGATGATGACCAACCGCAGAGGTGGTAGGAAATAATCGGTGACGAGTAACCCAGAATTAAATGAAACCACTGAAACATAACCACAGGAACGTGAAGCCATGCACTTAATTAAATTAACTCTGATCCCCGTTTACCTTGACCATAGCATGTTAATATTAAAGAATATATCATTAATTAACATAGGTCATATGCATACTATATTATTATGCCACAGGCCATGATAGGAGTCCCCCGGTGATGAATTAAGGCAGTTTCCCTATCTCTCGAGGCAGCCAAGTGTGAAGTAGGAGAGGTTTGTGTGGGCCTGTAAGAGCAATTTGGGCCATGAACAAAATAATCATGTCACAGACAAAATAACATGAGGTGATTGTTCAAATTATGGCCACATGGAATTAAAACATTGCTGTTGGCATCAGTATTTATTTTTGTATGAGGATGGATTTATATAGTAAGAGGTAAAATGTAATTTGTAATTTTGACATGTTAATGGTAATTTGAAATATGCAGAATTAACCTTATGAGGGGAACTGATCAACAGTTCAGCCTCAACTACCGTATAACCCTCTCACCTAATATCCTATGAGATGAAAAAGTTGCGAATGTTGGAGGAAGTTCTGCTGCGTCCACAAATAACCGCTCTTCTGTGGCTTGTTTGCCCCCTGAATATGCTACCAGCGCTGTAACAGGGGACTCGCTGTCCTGTTCTCTGGTACTCAGGCCCCAGGCCAGCCCTCGAGGAGCCCTGCTTCCAACATCAGGAGATAAATACATTGTTCCCTGTAGTATTAGTTCTGCCTGAATACAGAACAAATACAAAATGGTCTGTACTCCAGCGATGAAAGTAACTTTTAAAGATGGCCAAAACTTGAAAATGTGGCCCTCGTACAATACAAACAAAGCCTTGAACATCTAAAGTATCTTAATATACTAAATTAAAACATCTGTCTATTCAGATATTATCATTCAATAATATAGTTCATACTCATGTATTATGTACACTTAAGGCTTTGGAGACCAACAGCTGGATCAACATTAACCTTTAAATATTTCACGACCAATCAGTAAAATATTGATGGTGAGTTCATTAGTGAGGTCGGCTCATACCTAAAGACCTATGCATACATAAGGCTGAAGCCAAATGTCAGCAACATGTCAGTGAATACTTTACTTTCATCTGGCTTTAATAGTCCACACTGCAGCTGAAGAACAACATACTTATCTTTCATGCACCGGATGTTTGTTTGCGAAAAACCCTCATACTACTAAAACAATTTAGAGAAAGTGAACTACAGTAATTAACCACCCAAACTTTGTTTCTGAGGCTTAATGATGCATTGATGTATCACCCAAATACAATTTTATCACAATCTCTTTATAATTCTATTTCCGTCCAAAAGCAGCTGCTCCAATAATTCCTTTACCCAGATAAACTCCGAGAAGAGGATAACACGTCCCGATGGAACCACTTTTCTTTGCCTTCTTCTTAATTTGAACTGAAAGGAGGGATGCGTGTTGCCTCTGTATTCGCACCCATCCTGCATCGTGAGTATTTGCATTTTTGTAACAACAAAGCCTGTCGATGTCGGATCACTCATTGCTGGATGTTGTTTGCCGTTGTAATGAACATGCCTCTGAAGTTCTGAAATAAGAATCAAATTCCCATTTAGGGAGAGTCTAATTTAACTCACGGAGAGCTATTGTATGTAGATTGAGCTGCCCTCAAAGAGCATGTGTGTCAGCCAGTTCGGCTTCGACAGTGATATTTGATCATGGAACGAGAGAAAAACTATTCTTTGTTCTGAAAGAAGCTGGGAGAAATAAACATTTATATGGTGTTAAAAAGCAAATATATAAATGTAATTTTCACCTCTATGTGAAATAAATGTCAAGGGATGTTTAAACTTTACATATATTCTTATTTGGGTTTGAGACACAGAGGTAGAAGAATGATCTGCTGCATGCTTGTAAATGATAATGAAGTGTAAACGCAAATTCCTGTTTACGTGGTTTTATTTGAATGTGATTTCTTTAAATCCCTCAAATTGAGGCAGAGGATGCTGTGTGGCAGCATTTGGAAATGAGACACTTAAGCTCTCAAGAATCAAAAGTGTTTTGCATTATTTTGCATTCTCTATCAAATCCAATTACCACATTGGAAATGTAACGAGAGGAAATATATATGTGTAAGCTGGTTCCCTTCAACATAGACATTACCGGCATGTGTATATTTGTGTGTTTGACTTTTTTTGCAATGATGGTCAGATCAGGTAAAAAAAAAAACAAAAAAAAAACTTCTGTTATATATAATTTGAATTACTTGAGATTGGACTTGTGTCAAACTTATCCCAACCCTTAATAACGATCAACCTGTGTATATATGTGTGTTTGTACAGAACAGATGGATACATTCATGCATGTGTGTGTGTGTGTGTGTGTGGAGGTACCCTGAACCCAAAAATCTAATACGAGGTCCCTCACAACTCATCAAACAGATCTTGCGAAATCAGAAAGTTGATTTATTTTTAAGCGCCCCTACTTTCAGATTTGTTACTCAGCTGCCATCGCGGCCATCGGTTCCTCATTCACAAAAAGAAGCGGAATATTCACCGGCGAGTGTGACCACATACCTTAAAATGAGTTTCCTCCCTCATTCTGTCAGTCAGGTAGCTCCACTCATCTGGCTGGATAATTTCAATTACAGCTTTGCAAACATCGTGCTGGTGTTGTTGTGATTGAAGGCGCCAGCTGCACATATTGATAGTGTTTGGTTTGAAAGTCAGAGAGACAACATGCTTACATGAATTTTAAGAAGAGGTGTAAGTGATTAAAACAAATTTAAATGCCTTAAGTTAAATCCCATTGATTCCCGAAGGTCTGGGTTCATGATCAGTTAGTTGGTGCGACATGCCGCTTACAGTACATAAATCTGTGTAATGTTTCAACCTGTTTGACTTCCCTCAGGTTTTTAACAGGAACACTATTAGCACGTCAGAGTTCGAACCAAATCAATCTAAAAAATCATCTGAAATGACTGTGTGTTGGCTGATCCCATGGCTACATTTTTCTCATTTCTTACAGATGTATGAAAGAAAAGAGACACATTTTTTCTTTCTTTCTTTCATTTTTTTTGTGTAGAGCCTACCTATACTTTAACCAGCCTCTTTATCTCAATAATGGAGATAGTCCTCCTGAAATCACAAAGCATAAATAACACAGAAGTCCCAAAACCATTGGAAATATATTACATTACTTATACCCCACAGTTTATAAGACCAATCTCTCTACTGATGTTCATGCTGTGATCTGTGCCTCAGACAAGAGTCTCCACTACTGTACATACCACAGCAGTCCTTAATAAGTCTGTCTGAGCCAATCCTGATAAAGACATATCCTTTATATTCCCCACTTTCCCACTTATTCCCCCAGCAGTTGTGGAGGAAAAAAAAAAAACGCTATAAACTCCAAGAAAATGCACCAATTGCATTTGGAAAGTGATAAATATTTCAGAGGCACTGGGAACATATTGAAAGTACTTTCAAGACCCCCCCACCCCCCCTCCTTGTGTGAGATTATGATGCTCCTCTCACCTTTTAGAGAGAATCAATGACTCTTGTTATCCCCTCTCGCTACAGCCTTCTTTGGTAGTTGAGTGGTATAAAATGAAGTGCAAGCATGTGTGTGTGTGTGTGTGTGTGTGTGTGTGTGTAATGAATGCCCAAGATGTGGCACGCTGTGAACACCATTAATCTACATGTTCTGGAAATATAACCAATTGTCAGACAGACGCTCACAGATATTCCATCACCTATCCAATTGGCTTTTACCAAGCTCTACAATTCATTTGCGGTGTAATGCACCCAATAAAAATGTATTCTGAGTGCTCTATTGATTGTGAAATAGCTTAATCTTTTCATAGACAAAGAGATGTATACCACCCATTTTGGCCCAGAAACATTATGTATTCTCACATGAAATATTGCTGCTCATAGTCGTGCATTGCTTTTCACCTTTGGTTCTATATTATGTTCAGTAATGTTTCTGGCATTGCACTCAATAAAAATGAAAAAAAAAAATCTCATTTAGAGGAAGACATTGGTGAGATTATTACACACATGTGTTATAACCTTTTTGTGCACACAATCATAAATAGTCATCACATCAAAGAATTTGAAATTGTCCTGCAGATAAATCACATTTTTGGGCCCAAAACTAGGCAAAGACCCAATTTATTTTTAGTTTGATCTTTTCAAGTCTGAATCAAAGTTCTGTGATAACACATGTACATCTGATACATATTTGATTTATGGGGCCATTAGAGTCAGATAAAATGGTGATTTTGTGTCGCTGGTTATTAGACAATGTGTAATAAGTGTATCTCTACATGTTCAAATGTGAGACATGGTGACATGGCATGATCTGTCGTACCTTTTCGTTTCAACGTGTGAACACACTTGTGAATAGATCCAGGCTAAAATGATTGTATAAGAGGCTATAAAAACACACAGGCTGTATTTGAACAGCAGTTTCCATTCTTTGCTCTTGGCCGTTATCCTTTTCTTTCTCTTTTAATCTCTCCCTTTGCTTTATTCTCTCTCTCCCCCCCTCTCTCTCTCTCTGTCACCCTGCCTACAGTATGTGTGTATCATTAGCTCCTTTTCTGCATTATCTGCAGCCATCTAGTGTTGGCTTTGCGCCCTAGAAATTATGCTGCCTCTCTGCCAGCTCTCATTGCTTCACAGTACAGGTACAGTATGTTGTGTTCAAATTCAGCAAAGCCGGGTTGATAATTGATCAGCTAATCCAAGAATGGTGAATAATTTTCACAACAAATGCTGCTTGTTTGTTGCCTTTTTTGCTCATGCAGCTATGGTTTTAAAAGGTGTGAAGAGACAGCGAGGTGAGGCAGGAAACAATCCCAGCAATGCTCCTCGGCAGTGAAAGTTATGAAAATGTCATGTTAAACATTGTTTTCGAAGCAAAGAGTCTGTCTGTCTGTGTGCGTGTGAAAGGTCAGAGAGGAGGAGGTAGAGAGGTAGAAAGTCAGTCAGACAAAGCTGACAGGCTGAGAGCACAAGCTGACAGTAAACGCAAACATTACATTCACTGATATTTGTGCTGTTCTCTCCCCAGCTGGGACAGACAGTCAGTAATAACCGTGAACACCTGGGCAGCCTCCAGGCTCTACACCCCAGCCCCTGGGGCTCTTCACCTGGGACAGGAGGCCCTACACTGCTTCCCTTCCCGCTCGAGAGCTGCCTGGAGCAGGCAGATTATCACTCGTCGCCCAGGAGGGACACGAGGCCTGGAATTCTGTCAAACTCTTTTACATTAATCATCAGGACAGAGTGACAGTGCGGCGAGAATACAGATACATATCACCATGAAACCCTCCCACAGTATCAAAAAGTCAACTTTTGCAAAGTTACAGTGAAAATAAGGCAACCTCTGCTATTCACCCCCCAAACCTTTTCCTATTCTTTGATTCACTTGATGGTTATGACTCTGCAGAACATTATACACTGCAAAAACTCAAAATCTTACCAAGTATATTTTTCTAATTTCTAGTCAAAATATCTCATCACACTTAATATGAGACACAATCACCTAATGAGTAACATTTCAGTAAGATATAGTAACTTGTTCTTAGACGATGCATCTTGAATATCTTGTTAAGTGAAACAGTCTTGAAAACATCTTATTTTGAGTCATATCTCAGATGAAACAAGCTTTTTTTTGACATGCCATAATGTTTTTAAGCTGCTGTGCTATTTGTAAAAGATGAATCATCTTGTTTCAAGTTAACAGACTTAACTCGAAACTTCACAATACAACTAAAATATAGCTAAGAATGGGTTTTTCCAGCTAATTTCAAGATCTTGTCAGGCTTAACATATTGTCTTATTTCAAGAAATCTTCACTTATTATAAGCAAAAATATCTTGTATTATTTTTTTTTTTAACTTTTTTTTGGAGGGGCCTTTTTTCCAGTGTATGACGAACCAAACCACACCAAATCAGCATGTGAGAGTGCGCAGGCAGGCATGCAGGAACACAACACAAACACACAAATATGCAGGCCTTTGAATAATGCAGGCTGTTGCTGATCAACTTTTCCATTCCCTGTCAGCGCACTCATGTTGCATGTGAAGATTTAACCATTAAAAAAAAAAGATGTGCAGCACAGCTTTGTGGAGTTTTAACAACACATGTCAATAACTGGAAGTGTCTTCCTCTGCTCAGGGAACTGCTGGTGTGCATGTGTGCGCTGAAGATTCAAGGCACAAGAAGTTGACAGGGGAGATGCATTCCTCCTTAACACCAAAAAAAAAAAAAGATCAATAGCACTTCACAGCCAGCAGCACCTTAGCTTTTAGCGTTGCAGCAGACTTCTTTGAGCTTCACTTTTGACACACTTACTCTTGTGTCTGTGTGGGAAGAGAGAAAAAAAATCAAAACAATGTTTGACTGTCAAAATCACACAGATTCAAGAGATGTCAGGGTGATTTTAAATCAATAAATAAAAGCAGAGGAGGAAAAAAAATCAGCTGTTTAATTTCTGTGACAGAGCAAATCGTGATCCCAGCTCAGGGCTCATGAATACTGTGCTTGTCAATATTTTTGCCAAATGAGGGTAGCAAAGAAAATCAAAATGAACACACATATTTGGGTATAACTCATGCGCACAGAAAATCCTCTACACCAACTTGTTTGCCCGTATTGACACAAGGCATTCATGTCCAAATGAAAAACTAATTAAATGAAAACACGTGCTAAGCTCAGCGGTGTATGGGCTTCTACTGTACACACAGGGCTCTGTTAGACATTTGTAACCTAATTCTGTTATGCTTCAATTACCAGACGCACCTTTGGAGTCCACAGGAAGGTTAAGCAAATATGACGTCGTATGTGCTTAGGCTGTAGGTGCACGCATTTCCAGCCTAAATGCTCCTATCTGCCTATTTAATTAACTTTAAGCCCAGACTGAATTTGAGTCTGGGCTTGTTTATGAGAGACCTGGTAATTCGGGCTGCGGCCCCTATAAGCTTTAAGGTCACCCAGAAGTTCACTAACAGACGACTTCATTACAGTTTTACACCCACACTTCGCTGGCTATTATCAGAATTGTAAATGTTGCTCAATGTTGTATTGTACAAAACAGTATATAGACTTACTGTTCAGCGAATCTTTTGTAAGTACACAGTGAAGTACAAGTAATTGGCTTCATCAAGTTAAATGTTCTGGTCAAGAGAACTAAAATCCAAATATGGGTTACATGCATATACAATATAACATTAGGTAAACAGTGTATACAAATGTGCAGTGTATGATCTTATAAGGTCTCAAGTTGAAATCTTTTCTGGATAATTCCTCTTGTGGCTGTGACATAAAAAGTCTAATATTCAATCCCTGCTTGCTTAACTCTTGCTCAGGTGTGGCGGCCTTTAAAGTCCAAATGCGAAGCCGCATTCAGTCCTGAAACATTGTTATTGTTTTGAATAATTGATGATATGTCTGGCGAAGGATGTTATATGTTTACACGAGCCCCACATTTTATGTTTGGATAGCCTTCAAACCCTCTTTACAGGAAGGAGGAAATGAGGGACCACCAACGTTTGGCGACACGGTCTTGCGGGTGAGAGATATCAAAAACAGACTGTAGCTTCCAGACATGACGTACTGCAGCATGTGAGGTGATGAGGCTTATTAGATTGTTATGGGTTGTACGATTTTTTTCAAAAGCGTCACCAATTAGCAGCACGGTGTGTGTAAGAGAAACAGATTTATTCCAAGTAAAGCAATGTTTCTGTGTCTGCCGTAGCCAAGACAGTTTTTTTTTTTTTAATGGTCAATCTAAAACACATTGTGATTTGCCTTGGTCCACTCTATGATGAGCAATTACTAACATACTCTCAGATAACAGATTGACTTCAGCACAGAGCTGAGATGAATAGACAATAAGTAAAATTTTCACTTTTGAATTGCAGTTCATGCTGGATTTTACCTTGACGCCACAGATTCTTCACACGAAATCTCATGAAATGGTGCATGAGAAAAAAAAAAGAGTTGAACAAAATTTCACTGAGCATCCAAGAGCTGCAGCTGCTCAGTGTCGGAGTCAAGGCGTTAAAGCTTATTTCTACAATATCAGAAAGCAGCATCCAAATCCCAGGTTGTCATTTTAGATATTCAGAAGGGAAACACCTTGATATAATACCTTGATATCCATTCTGTGGAGTCTAATTCTTTACTCTCCTGCCACTGCAGAGCTCGTGTTTCCCCCATCCTGAGCTAGAGGGGGGGAGATAAATGTGATTTAAATTAATAGCCGCTACTAAATAACTCCTCGGCTGGTAAACGATGCATTCATCAGATACAGACAGCCAATATCCTGTGATTCATGGCACTCCTTACCACGTGAAGGATGCCAACAAAAATTGTTATTACTTTTTAATAAAGTGTAGGCTACCAGTCACTAATCCTCTCATTTATCAGTGGGAGGCAGTTGGTATGGAGCGAACTGGTGTGAGACGGTGTGCCTGGCTGCTCTGATGAAGAGGAATGGGAATAGCGTTGTGGAATAAAGATGTAGTTAATGTAGAAGGGCTATTTTATAATGCAACCTTCAATACTGCAGCACTCGGAAGTAGCATAATGGTTCGACACAAAATTGGTATTATTGAAAACTTACATAATTTCCCTAAAGAAATGTCATTGTAGAATATCCTTCCTAGTAACACTGGTGCTAGCAGTGTGACATGAACATGTACAGGACAGTTTCATGCCAATATGTATTGTGACATAAGTTGCATCTGCAAAGTGATGATTAACACTGAAGTTTGTATTGAAGTTGGAACCATCCAATGTATTTTTATTCTTTAATTAGCGATCTATATAGTAGATTTCAGTGCTTGTGAGATTGTGAGTTGCATTCACGTGCACAGAGGATTCGCAGGAAATAGCGCGTGCATCTAATCCAGAGTTACTTTTGTACAGTAAGCCTTAGTGTTTACTGTTCACTGTCCTATGGAGCAAAGGCCAGTTATCGACTTTCTACTACAACTTGAATTTGTTAGTTTATACTGTAAACAGCACAGAAACACCATTTGCCCTTCTGTTGTATTTTTGACAAAGTAGCCGATCAAGGAGTGTATGCTAAACTTTACCTGCTGTTGCCACTGGTGACCACAAGTGTTGCCAACTCAACCTGACTGATATTTTAAGGATTAAGATTTTTTTCTTCTCTCAGTTCTAATCAATAAAGTCTGAAGCACCATCACTTACCAGGTCCATACAAGCAGAAACTGTGATTTTTAATTGAATATCCTGACCAACACTGATGTGCCAGTGTCTACGTTAAGGCAATTATGGAGCAGAAGTGGAACACCAAGAGACTAAGAAAAGATTCTTTTCTCTGGACTTCAGGATGGTGAACTCTGACCTCTGTATATCCCCGGCCTTGTCTAGTGTAGCCTTCAGTGAAGCCTCTTCTCTGTTCAAATTATGACAATGTACATTTTGTTTTCATTTGTTACATTTGTTATACATTTTTATATATTGTCTGCTTACATTTTTTTTCTTCCTGTCTGCCATTTGAATGTCTGCAAAATTAGAGATTTAAGCCTCAACACACCAACTACGAGGTGAAGCTGTTGTCTGTTTCATACTGAAAAGTTTCCTCGGATTACGTCCACTGTGTACACAGCATAAAGTGAAAGCACCACCCACTACCTCAGGATAAAGCCATCACTGTGAGGTACAGTGATTAAAGACTGTGTCTCGACCTTGTATCCTTGACTGAGATAAACCCTCCAAAATTCCTAAAACAAACAAGCCACAGCTCTGTTAATTTAGCCTTCCAGCAGAAGCACTGAGGCTGTTGAAGCAGCCGTGGATGATTCCCCTTGTGTATGGGCCAATGTTAAGCCTCGAGAACAGGTAACAGTCAATCCATTAACCTTAGCTTTTAGCGGCTGCTTCATGTCACTACCTCTGAGTCTTGCACACACATACAAATGTGCACACTGCCACGTGGACACAAACACACACACACACACACATACACACACACACCATCCCCCGCCTTGATACATTTTTTTAATAGTTGCTAGGCAAAGACTTGAAAAGGTCAGTGCAGCTCCTCTTGACATTGACTCCACCATTGTAATAATAAGCTCTTTTCCCTTTCTTTCCTCTAACATCAACAACACCCTATCACTGAGCCTGAAGCCATCCATCTACCTCCCATATGTTGACTGGCTGTGGACGTGCACGCACGCACACACACACACACACACACACACACACACACACACACACACACACACAGATATATACATGCAAATGAACATAGGCATCCAAACACACACACACACACACACACACAGATATATACATGCAAATGAACATAGGCATCCAAACACACACACACACATGAAAAGATGAACATAGAGTGAAAACACAGACACAAAAATGGACCCAAAAGCAGACATAAATATATACACACTCACACACACACACACATAGAGAGAGACACACACAGACACACATCATCCCCCCTGCCTAAGTGGGTGTCAGCAGCCATCTTCAGCTAGGTAATATGAAAGGGCTTCCAAAGGCAGGGGTCATGTTAAATTGTAACGCAAATGTTATTCCTCAATTATCCTTCTGGGGGAAATGTCAACCGCTTCAGGGGGAATCGGACCGAGCCGAAAGAGTGCGTGTGTCTCTATGTGTGCGCTGCCCTCAGGCCAAAGAGTCAAGCAAGTAATCACACTTCTTCTGCCCACTCTCGTCCCCTCACCCCGACGCAAATCCACAGTTATTTCATATCTGCTAATTATAAATTAAAGTCCATGGAAATATTTGATGTTAAATATTTAATAAGTCAAATATTTTCTAATGGCTGGTGCAAAAATATTAAAATGTCTTTCACAGCAATGCTAAAAGACACTTTCAAATAATATTATGACTTGGATTAATAAAATAGACTCAACTCCATACCTTCCCAGACAAATTCAACAAATTTTGAATTCTATTTGATTAATAAAATGCACAAACCTCCTATGTCTGTCTTAAAAACTGCAGAATTAAACCGATAAAGTATATTTCCCCCTGCTGCTTTAGAACATATTTAAGCACAGCAGTGAGAACCAGGTCAGCATTTCTTCCATAGTTATTTTCAGAAGAATCCCCCATCCCATGAATTCTTGTGGCGGCTGCCCAGTTGGGACCTGGGGAGTTTCTCAAGTGAATTTAATGAAAAAGTCTGCTGTGATTGGCAGCTGAATGCCTAAGCTAACAAAGGCTCGCCTCAATGAGGGGTCAGAAGTGAAAATAGCATTGGCCTTTGCCAGTGGCCTCCCCTGCCTGGCTCACTGGATATTACAAGTTACAAAATTTATATTTGCAATAACAAATTGACTCCAATTGGTCTAAGTGGGGATCAGGACCTGGCTGGAAATTTGCAGCGCTGCTAGGAAATCGTTTTGTGGACCTTTGTGGAAACAAGGGGTCATTGACTGAAGCCCGAGGGGACATGAGGACAGGGGAAAGGACAGAGAGAAATAAACACACAGATATGTGCTTGTGTGTATGCACGCACACACACTTGTGCACATAAGTAAGTGTTTACACACATAATCACGTTTTTACATACATGCAAAGACATATTTTTTATCTGTCCTGCATATAATGATAAAATGACACCATGCAGTTATTTCCAAATTGTTAGAAACATTCATGACTTTAGTTTATGAAATCCCATTCACACTCTCCATCAAATGCACCTATAGATGTTAGATCTTTTTTTTTTTTTTTTAATATAAAGCTATAGCTCACTGAGAACATACTGAGTTGCACTGAACAGAGTCCACAAAGACACCAAGTCAAAATGCCTTGAAAGGGACTTGAGGATCATAATTGGATGAATGGTGTTCTTTATAACATTGTATAACTAATAGCTAGATAATAGTAATTATGATCGTCCTGCTGGCTGCAACCAGACTTCTGTCAGGGACTGATTGTTCTCAGTCATATCCTCGCCTCTCTCTTTTATTCCGTCTTTCACATCATTTCTCTTATCGCTCTCTCCTATTGTACGTCCCCATGGCTACGGCCGATGGTATCGTGTTATCAATGTAATAAAACTAAAGTGCCGGGCAGGAAATTGAAAGTGTATTCGTACAGGAAATAACAGTGCTCTGTCATAATCTACAGTCGAAAACATGTGTTCATCCACGTATTGTCCCCTTATCTGATGGTGGAGAAAACGTTGTGGTCAGCCATCTTTTTTTTTTTTCCCTGTCTTCTATCTTCCTGCTCTTTTGTTTTTCTTCCTGTTCTTTCCTACACATTAGGACCAATCAGGGCTTATTGTGACAGTCATGCCTCATTTCACATCTGATCTAAAAATCTGTTACTGTATTCACTTGATCATATAATGAAATATGGGCATAATATAAACCAGTTCACCTATAAAATTATACAATTCATGTCTTCTTATTGTGAATGTCATTTTTTTTTCTAAGTTAGAGTAATACATATTCACTTCATTGCAAAGTGAGACATTTGAAATTGGTACTATCAGTGAATCATCAAAAACTATTAAAAATCAATTCAATCATAAATTGATTGAACTAGTTGTAACTGCCCTGGGTATCATTTGATGACAAAACTAAATTCAGTACAAAAACAAAGTGAACAAAATCATTGAATTTGTTCAGTTGTGTCTGTCTCTCCTGCTTATTACGGCTTGTAATCTCTAATGTGTAACAGTGTGAAATTATGCTCTGTGATTGAAAAAAGCTGTAAAAATAAAGTGTAATAAAATGAGAAAACCTCAGTTTAAAATGATAAGAAAAAGTAACAGTCATATTTTGGCAATAAACTACATAACAATCTTCCATTTCGGAGACTAACTCTCAATACAAGTGTCTGCTCTCCTGTGTTCCTCCATATGACTGGCAGGGGCGAGAAAGAGAGAGGGAGAGAGAGAGGTAGCTGACACAAGGCCGCCCTCTGTCTGAAGTAATAGAAAACGCCCTCTACTGTACATGCTGCATTTGGAGAGCTTTCAGACTGTGTGTGTGTGTGTGTGTGTGTGTGTGTGTGTGTGTGTGTTTGTGTGTGCTTGTGTTTGAGTGTGTGCCACTATAATAGCATTCATAATTTCAGTGAGTGGGTGGGCTGCCATTGGCACAGAAGGGGATCCCGAGCTGATGAGCATATAATCACTAATACGATTTACTAATGAATATAAAGTTAATCAGGGACCCAGAAACAAAGCCAGAGGATGGTTTGACACTCTCAATTTGCAACACATCCTAAAGAGCGTGGGCCAGACTGCAGCTTGTATTATGTGTCAGAGGAATCAATACCCCTCACTGCCACCATAAACAAGTTAAATACATTATGAAAACACAATGAATAAAAAGAATTGAATCACTCCCCCCCACCAAAAAAAAAAAAAAAAAAAAAAATCTGTAAACAGTCTTCATGAAATGTGACAAACACAAAATCACATAAATCGACTCTCAGTTTTTTTCAACACACGCCCCATCTTCTACTTTTGTTAGATGAATCACATCCCTCCATCCTTTCTCCTTCAGCAGTGACATGCTGGCTCTCTAATTGGCTGACGTGCTACAGTTGTTGTAGTAAAGTGGCACAGAAACATACAGCAAAAAAGAGTCATTTGCATTAAACTAATTAAAGGCCACTTTCTCAAATATATTTAAACATTGACAGAAGCAACATATATGACTTTTACTTTTTTTTCTCACACTCTCTGTCACACACACATTATCTCCCTGTCCTCTCCTTGTGTATGGTTTTGTGTGTGTGTGTGTGTGTGTGTGTGTCGGCCCAAGGCGTAGCTCTACCCCTCTTAGTTCTAATTGATGTAAATGGAAAGAGTGGAGAAGGCTTGGCGAGGGCTGACCTTGTTATATCGGGGGCGGCTCACCCCAATTAATCACAAGATCCTTGCCCAGATGCTTCAAGCTAATAAACAGAACTCCGAATCAAAAAAGTCCCCGCAGTTGTACAGCCACTCCGATGATTGCGCTACCTGCTCAAGATTAAAGCCCACTGTGGACAGAGAGAGGGCAAGTGGCACTCCTAACAATGCAGGGCGGCGAGATGAGTTAGTTAAAGGCAAATGAGAAGCCTATATGGAGCTGATTCTTTTTTTTTTTTCTTCTTCCTCTTTTTTTTTCTCTTTTTAAGCATTTTACTGCAAATTGCATGTCAAATTACCCTTGCAGTGAAATACCCTTAATGAGTCCCTCTTTTCTTGTGTAAATAGTAATTTTCCAACCATTCCTCACCCTGTAATACTTAACTGGGGATTTCGGGGATTATGAGAACAAAATTATTTCACACATTTTAAAAGGATTATTTTAACAATGTGGGACACGTCAGTCTCCTCCACCACGTACAATGGCCTCACTGTGATTTTTACCATTTGAAAACGCAACCAAAGCGCCAGACAATTGAACACGGTGAATGGAGCGCACGAACGTTAAGGGACCGCGATGTGTTCATATCATAATTACATTCAATATGGCATGTCCTGTCGTGACATTTAAAAAGGGGGAGGCAACAATGTGGCATGAAGTTGTGGGACGTGCTCAAATCCCTCTGTGTGTATGTACAGTGTGTGTGTGCAGCTTGCTTTAATAATTTCTCAGACTATTTTAAAGGTTAATATCTTGTGATTGCTGCATGCCACAGGAGCTGCTGTTTGACTGATGCATGTAATTTTGATGTGTGCATGAATCTAGTCTGTCTTAGCTTTCTTTTACTCCTCCACCACATTATAAAGAAATAGATTAAAAAGAAACTATATCTATATAGATATATCTATATGAGATCATTTAGATGAGGCTAACCTTTATGAGGTTGTTTCTGTATGATTGGTGTTTGTGACCGTCTTCATTCACTACAGGGCCCTGATGGCCTCCACAGCTGGACCCCTCACTACAGCACAGTACAGTCAGGTTCTGTCCTAGATGTCTCTGGGGTGTACTTGGCTTACATTATGAAGAAAAGCAAGGAAAAGACAAAAGTAAGGCCGATACAGGTGGAAGTATACAGTAGGTGAGGGCAGAGAGTTAGAGCGGGAGGGAATGTAGACAAGGGATTGTAGGTAATATGAAAGCAGATGGGAAGTGAAAGAGAGAGTCAACATCCTGGCCAGCATCCCAGGATACACCAGCTGTTGCTGTAACTTCACCCCTCACACCCCACCTCGCCTCCACTGCCTCTTTTTTTTTCTAACTCTTTAGTCCAGGAGAAGTGAGAGTTGGTGACAAGCTCCTCCTTTTAAGTATCTGATGCTATCACATCACAAAGGCCCGAGTCCTTCAACACGTATCAGAGTATTTTTTAGTTCCTTTTTTAAAGAAATATAATCGGTTGCTGCTGCTGCTGCTGCTGCTACGCCCTCCTTCGCAGTGACATTTCAGAAAGGCAGCGCTATGACAGGATTAACAAATTGGTGATAATGGCCGGCTCTGTTGTAGAGCTCAGCCCTGACGAGCTGGAGGCGGCTCCGGAGTGGACACAAGCTGCAGTGAGCTGATGAAGCTGCAGGACCCTCAACCTCATCACCTGTCCTTTGTGTCTGCAGTCACCAAACTGTACAGTGCTGCTGTTACAGTTAGTTCAAGAAACAGTCTGGAGTACCACAGCTCAGGGATCATATTCATTCCATTGCTGATGTTGTTCATTGGTAATTTATTATTATTTTATGGTAGCTACTGCACATATATGACAATCATTGACAAATAGAAGTGCAGATTTTATCTTTAAGTCTTTTTCAAATATCGACCAATCTACACTGAAGGGAACACATCTGGAGTATAGTGCTGTTGGCCAACCTCTAATCTGTGACATATCAACCCCACTGAAACTCACCAATTAATTATTATGACTTAAATACTTAAATAATAATTTGTTTCCTGTCAGTACCTCAGTCTCTATTGTTGTATGCCTGATATTACTGCTAAATATGTTTCATTTATTATTTTTATTTTGTTTAATTTTTTTCTAATTTATTTATTTTTTTTCTCCAGAGCACCATTTTAGATTTTCATGTAATGTAATGCAAAATGTTTTAAAACTAGTCTGGTAGATAAGATAAGATATCTTAAAGGTGTAAAAATTGCTTTATATTTTTTTTCCAGTTCACTCAAAAAGTCCTTACATCATTTCATCATTTCTCTAAACTGCCAACTTGCTCTCCATTTACACTTTTCCGGGATGGCATGAACATTTAGAAATACCTCATATCTCATGTTTCTAAAACTTTTTTTTTATATCTTATAGGGTTATTTCAGAAATGTATTGTCACCAAGCTTAATACAAAGTAGTCATACTTATTTTTTTTTTAAAAGTCAACACTCAATTTGCCTCAATTAAAATAAACTATATACTCACTACTTCAGAGATTATTTCATCATATACTTCATAACGTCTATATTTACCATCATGGCGGCAAAAATTGAATCGACGTTGATCAATTACCTTCTACATTTCCTGTATACAATGAAACAGCAAAACAAACAAGGAGGAGCAAATGAAAAGCAAGTAGCTAGACATAAGGAAACCAAAGAAGTGACTGCAAAATTAATGAACGGCCATAAACGAAGTGGATCGCAGCCATTTGCATGCCGCATGTGTGTGTGTGTGTGTGTGAGTGTGTGTGTGCGTGTGTGTGTGTGAACAGGTGGAGGTGGGTACAAAGGGTTTATGTTTGGAACAAACAGTGACGCGTGTATACCACCTTTCTCTCTCTCTCTCTCTCTCTCTCTCTCTCCCATGTGTCACATCAAAGTCTGAGGCCTGTTGGCTTGACTTACACCTCATCCAATTAGTCAGCAGTATCTCAGCGACCCTGAAGAATAGCCGGCTCTTTTCGAGGCTCCACCGTCACTTGATCCCGAGTAACACAATACCCAGCGCTGTGGACGCACACACACACACACACACACACACACATATATAGAAACACACGCACAGACATGCAAACACCTGATACCTGGGGCTCATGGTGTAACGATAAAACGAGGCAGGGAAAGGGAGTGGGCACAGACGTCAACGGCATTAGCAAAACAAAAAAACATGAGAGGAGGGGAGAGAGGACGGAGGACGGAGCCAGGTACAAAACTGATGGCTCACAATACAGCGGGCATTGGAACAAAATGAATTTGTCGGCCTATTGTCTGTAACAAAAGACCTAATTGAAGCCGGGCCTCCTGTCCCTTGTCTGTTGCTCTTTTTTGGCATGTTAAGTATGCTGTAAGATATGCTGATTCTCACTTGGACTGAATTATTTAGGTGGGCAAGAAGCCGCAACTGAACAAGTAGGAACAAAAGAGCGGAGGATGTGTGCACAGCTCAGGTCTAGCATTTTGAACGGTGGTTTGATGCGTGGCCTAACGTCCATACTTTTAAACAGTCCGAATGAAAATCTAAAATTCTGTATTCTGCACACAATCTGCGGACGGGTAAATAAGTTCCACGTTGCAAACCGTCTTTTTTTTTTTTTTTTTTTTTCTCATCTTATTTTCTTCTTCATTTCGACATCATTGCGGCTCACTCTCCAGCTACCATGACACAGCATTATCAAGCTTGCAAGGACATCTTGGCTCCCTGTACCGCATGTCTGGAATCCAATTACTAGGCAGCAATTTATGCTGTGTGAGGATGCATTACTATTTCAATATTGAGATGTCAAATTACACACAGGGCCTCTAATGCACTCTGGCAATCATAGCCCACTGCTCAGACTGCCGGCAACAAAACTGTCAGAGGACCTTGTCGCAGGGGAAGGGAAATCTGATTCGCTCACATCCTCCCTCTCTCTCTCTCTTTTTTGACCATGACTTCCTTCAGTTATTCGGTGCCATTGTGCTCCCTCTCTTTTCCTCGCTCTATCTCTCCGGTGTTCCTCGGACGGGTTTCATTGCCCAGAGCTCCATGGCAGGGCGATTGATGAGGAGGCCTCAATTCTCTGACAGTTGACATTTACCAGGAGACTCTCCTTGGCATGCCCCACGTTGTTGGCTTCACCGCAAACAAACAGACAACCAGACAGCTGGAAAATGGCTGAGAAAGGACGGGATGAAATTGACTTCTAAATACCTTCTGAACCATATCTTAATGAAGTTTTTAAACAGTTAAATGAAGGATTTTAGAAAGTTGTACGGAAAGCCAGAGAGGACATAATTCTTTAGATTTTCTTTTCCTCTCGATCACGTCGAAACTTTCTTTTTTTTATCTTTTTTTTTTAAGTTTCAAACTTTCAAAGGGCTGACAATATTTTTTAATAACTATTTTACTTGACTCTTTCTTCATTTTTCAGCATAATTTTTCCACATTACTTACTGTAATACATACAACATGTCGCCCACATTCGCCCTATTACTCTGCCGTCATTGTCGTCTGGTCGTTGAATCCCTCTCCTCCCTGCGTGTGTGGCACTGGAGGTCTCAGCGGTGGTCCTCCGGTACAAAAGCTGACGTGAGGGCGGGTTTACTAGGTGGAAGGCTCACCCGGCGAACACAAAACAGAGATGGTTTGTGACATCTTGTGAAGTTGTCTCCATCCCTGGGTATACCTTTGGGGAGGGAGAGAGCGGGCGGGGAGCGGCGGCGGCGCTGAGGCCATCAGGGCCCTCTATACTTGCCAGGCACTGAATTTTTAATGCGCGAGGCCCCCACAAATGCATGGGCAGCATGATGTTGTCACCCCGGCATATTTTATCACTGATCAAACATTAGTCGGCAGCTGTTGTAAACTTGTAACTGTCTCGGTGGCGGCGGCGGTGACAGGCTCCGACACACTGCTGAGAGACTGAGGCCCAGCTGGCTGCTTTACTTACTTACATTCTGGCTTTGTGTGAAAATAAATAAATAAAGGAGTGTTTCCTCCACCTCAAGCGGTGGTTTTGTCTCTCTCTTTCACCCCGTTCCTTCATTTGTTCCGAACTTCTTCTCCCTCACTCTTTGGCTTGTACCTCTCTGTCACATGCTTGTTTTTCGCACTCCCTCCTTCTCTCTTTCCTCCTCCCTCCTTCCTTCCTTCTCCCTCTGTCGTGTCTTATGATTTCCCAAACTGCATGTTTTGTGTCCTTGCAGTGTTAGTGGAGACACACGTCGCGCATCTAACAGCGGCTACCTGAGGGTGAAAAGAAAAAAAAAAAAAGGAAAGAAAAAGCGCGAGGAGCAAACATTGTACCTCCAGAGTCTCGGCTGGGCTCGGAAAGAGAAGACGTGGGGGGAGACGTTTTGACAGCGTGAAGAGAGGAGGTGGGAACAAACTGTGACACTACAAACGCTGAGTTTGTGTTTCATTGGCGCGGTTCACTCTCAGTAGAGTTTCAAATGTGATTTTGAAGGCATGAGGGACTGGGATGGCTACTTGATATCATGCCACCTGCTCCTGGCTGAGTTATCGACAAAATAACGAGTTATACACTTTTGTTTTCAACTTACTGAAACAAATTAATGTGGCTAAAAATGTTGGTTGATTTATACCTGAATACCTGCTCATATCATTAATGCATTTTCTAAAGGCTTGGCTATTGCTAAGCTTAGCATTAAAGATAATTAGGCGACACATTTTTTATGACATTTATGCATAAATAAAAGTGACATCAGCCTCCAACTATTAAAATCTGTGAATTATGTGACTCAGTGTTGTTATGTATATGAAAAAGAACGCTTGCATCCATGCGGACGTATTGTTAGATGCATGTTTGTGCAGGGTAAAACATCATCCCAAGCAAATATATCAATATTTCATTGCTTCATTTATTATGTAAATTCCTCAACTGAATATTTCAGTAATTGGTTAGGACATGAGACCCCCCCCCTCCTCCCTCGCTCCATGTGTCTCTTTTGCACAAAGGCAGCGGTTGGACAGCTCACTGGTGGGAATTACCTTTTGGCTGGCACTAAATAATTTTTATTTCTAATTTATTTCATGACAACGGGCACACGCAAAGGGAGAGTCCCCTCAGCAAGCCAAAGTGCCTTGTTGGCAATGATTGATTACCCAATATCTAATTAGCTGAGATCCAATCACTTATTATGCAGAGTGCGGGACAAACAAACTTGAGTCAACTGTCAGCCGATTGATTGATGACACTCCCAATCCTGCTTTTGTTTGCTCAAATGTCCCGATGCTTGTTACAACCACCAAAGCTCGCTCGGACAAAGCAGTCTGTCACTCTGATGGGGAGTTGCCGGCCTCCTGTCTTTCTCGCCAACGGAAACACTCATTTTCAGTGTTTGTGTGTGTGTTGGAAACGTGTGTGATATATATATGTGTGTGAGTGTGGAAATATATTGTTGAAGACAGAGCAGGATTTGTCAGGTTGTTGGCCCTATTAAAGGCAGGTCTCCTCTCCTCACCCCGAGGGCAAGTTGGTTTTTAACAAAGGGTGAGGGGGGTTAGGGACACATATCATGATTGAAAACAAAACAATGATGAATGAAACAGGAAGGATGTTGTTCATCACAATGTCCTGCTCCTGTGCACATAATTTTTTTTTCTCAATATTTTCAGTTCAAATTTTATTACGATTTATTATTAGTGATCAGATTAATTATTTTATTGAGATAAAAATTCAACATCAAAGATTGTGGACTCATTCATAGATGGAGAATTGCATTTCCTTAGATTTCAAAATAACAAAAATATGCTCCTATGTAGCCATAACATTTTGGATTTGAGAATGTCAATTTCATTGTTGAAATGAGCCAAAACGTTAATTTAAAACATGGTAGCTGTCAAACAAACAAGTATTTGCCCACAGTACAGAATACAGACCCCTATTAAGATTCTGTTACCAGGTCAAAAACAAAAGGGAATGTGTTCAACTATGGAGACATTGTGTAAGTTGTCACTGTGCACATCATGCAGCCCCCTCTGTGGTGATCCACTGAATGTACATTTTGTGGACACTGGCTAAGGTCAAATTAGCCACGCTGTAGCTGTACACTCAATCAGATACAGACAATGTTAAGATAAATGGTGTAAGATGCAGTTGTTGTTGGAAATCACTTTGTGGCAACAAGTGTCATTGGTTCCCCCAGCAAAGTAAGTTACCAACTCGATAGCAGGATGATTATTACCTGTTTCTAAACTTCAGGATTTCAGCACACTAAAGATGGAGTGGTGCATTCATACCTGTAGAAAACACAATTTGAAGAGAAAAGGTGTTTCCAGTTTCCTATAAATATCTAAAATACTTGACCACAGACTATGGCCAAGGTGATGATGGAGTCTGAGACCATACTGTAACTATACAGAAATTCAGTATCAGTAAATTCAGAAAAAAAAAATTGTACATTTTGTGTCCATATTTCTTTGTGAATTTCAAACTGTATTACTTGGAAATTAACTTCTACAATAAGCAATAAACCAGGAGTCTTGTAGCTTCAGTTTTTTGCTGATGGAAACCATATGTGTTGGTTTTTTTTTTTTTTTCTTATCTGGTGAAAAATTGATGTTTTGGTGATACATGTTTTTTTTCCACAGGACAGCAACAATTTTGCCTTGTTTACATCCTGTTCACATCCTGTTTATACAGTCATTTTAATTATATTCAGTGCATGACACAACATTAACTAAGTTTTCTACCTCAGTGTGTGAATGTTTCGTCTCTTTCAGTGATATCCAAGACTGAAACTCAACAATCTCTGTGTCGAACAGCCATGTTTTTTTGGTTCTTTATTGTGTTGACACACAATTTATTACATTTTTGTTTGATTCAACGTTCTTTTTTCTTTTGAACAGCAAACAGCAGGGCGAAATGACAATTTGACATCATTAAAAATGCATAGCGACTCAGGGGCCTTAGAGGCTTCCATTAGTAAATAGGGTTGAAAACTCACTCAAATGTGCACACATACACACACACACACAGAGGGTTTGTCGGGGGGGCTATCCAGGACTGACATGCTCGAGGTTCAAGGATGAGGGTCTCTGAGATCCAGCTGTAATTTATTGTGAGATATTCAGCATCTGATCTCAGTGACAGTAGCCTCTGGCTTCGTTCATAAGAGCTAAAATGTCTCTCTTCCAACCCTCTGTGTGTGTGTGTGTGTGTGTGTGCATGTGTGATAGCAAGCGCGTGTCTTTTCTGTGTGTGTGCGTAAAGGTCGGACAGAGAGACAGTGAGGGTTGAATTCTCTGACATACATCAAACAACTGAAGACAGATGCCTGGACAGTATTAATCAAAACTTTCCCATTTCCTAAAGAATTAATCATTAAATAATTAATTTGGCAGCTACAGGCAGCAGTTAAAGGGGGCTTGTGCCTTCCCGCTGGTTAGAATTAGTCCTTGTCGAGAGGCTAGATTGATATATTTATTATTTATCAGATTAATCATGGCTAGAGACATTAGGATCCACTGTTGAGATCATACCAGTTATAAAGGGGGGGTGGAAGAGAGACGGCAGGGCCAAATGAGAGAAGGAGAGAGAGGCAGGTGGCAGCTGTGTGTGGTGATTACAGTGCAAGTTGGTCAAGGGTACACTAGAGGGCCTGGACACACACACACACACACACACACACACACACACACATGTACATCGACACCATCTAAAGAGTGGGAGGCTGGCAGTGTGTGTGTGTGTGTGTGTGTGTGTGTGTAGCCCCGAGCACTTCTTGTTTCCAAAGCCAGTGCGGCAGAAGAGGGGGGAAAGGCAAAGATGTCATTGATCCAACGGCTTCACAGAGGTCAGGGCAGGTCCTGGGGTCATTTCTGTTCACGATAAATGTCTGGAGAATACCCCTGAGGGTGTAGAGACTGACCAGCCCATATCAAAACAATATCTGTCTCTCTCGCTCTCTCATTACTCCCCGCCCTACACCCCCCGTAACAATCTTGAGGAGATTTGTCTTTTCTGTTTGTTTTTCCAGAGGAATGTGAGTTTAGCCTGTCAGTGTGTCACTGTCTCTGAAAACATATATATGGTGCATTGATACTATTCAAATGGCTCGTAATCAATGTACATTTACTTTAATAGAATTCTTTTTCTCTGTTTGCTTGTTTTTGCCAGCCTCCACAGTTCAGTCAGAAAACTATAGGAAACACAATAAAAGCTATATCTCATCATTAGTGTCACATTGAACAACACAACTGGTGAGAAGCACAAGGAGTCGGGTTATTCAAGTTTACTTTATAGAGGTGATTAAAATGCATACTGTTACACATACTGTGTGAGAAAGAAAACAACAACATTATTCACACCATATAAAGCTATACATTGTTTAAACCTCTCTCTTCAGCAAAAAGTCAAAGTGTATATACAGTAAACTAAAAGAATTGGTACGCAATTCTGGCAAATTGCAATGTCACTATTGTGATATGGAGCTCCTTTCTGATTGCTTGTGCATCGACGTTTTTTTAAAGTGGACTCATTTGAGACAAAGCATTTTTTCCTTTGACTGCAGCATTTGAAGTGTGCTGACAATCCTGTTATCTGACAGAGGAAGCTGGGAAAAATTCTCTTCCCTCCAAACTGTCACTATCTCTGCCAAGAGTGTCTGTGAAAAATTATACAAAACCTTGACATCTTAATCAGCTTTCTTAATACACAAGCGCTTTCAGGAAGATTGTATTGGTGTTAACATATTGCAGCAGTATAGTGTTTTTGCCTGTGTAGGTTCATAACCCCCCAGAAATGACAATGTCGGAAAATGCTGTCTGTGTGCAAACAAAAGTATTTAATTCACCCACAGTGCATGAAAGGATTGTGGTCATACATACATATGGTAAGATTTGTAAAAGTTGAAGTAATATAAAACATGTTAAAACTAGTAAAGTAGTGGTAAATTAGTTTACTGAGTCAGTAACAGTTACTCTGACTGACTTAGTATTTTAAGCAATCAGCACTCAGAAACAGCAGATGTTCTCTGCACCAACTATACAGCCTATAATATATGCTTAGGTTTTATACATTAAGTATATAAGTGTGTGTCTCTGTGAGACTGCCCTCACCTACAAAACAGTTGGTGTTAGTGTCAATCTAACAACCAACTTCTGGTGGTCATGCAGATATTGAATGTCCTCTCTCAGTGTGACAATGTTATGCAGCTGCAAAAAGTCTGGAGCAAGTTTGGATGAACAACGTGTGCTATCTCCTACTGCAAACCTGTTCGTTCCTTGATCTTAACCGATCAGTACAACTTTATACTGTAGGTTTGTATCATGTCAAGAAAATTGTGTTAAGTTAGAGTCAGTCATGTCGTGTGTTTATGTTGTCTCGTGATTTCCTGTTTTATTTTGAAATCTAACTTTCCCTCTCGTTTCAGGTAACTTGCCCTTCCTTGTGTGTTTCCCGCCAGTGTGATTGTCTGCCCCGCCCTGATTGTTTCCACCTGTTCCCCATTACCTCTTGTATATAATGTCTGCGTCTCCCTTTGTCCTGTGGCAGTTTGTCTCGTCTTTTCTGAAAAGTCAACCGTGCCGTCTCATGTCAAGATCTCACCTTTGCCAAGTTTTAGCTTATTTTGTTACTTTGTCTTGTTCTTGTTCTTTTGTCTTTTTACCTCTTAGGAGTGATTTTTTGTTAGTACTTTGGTAAAGTCTTTGCTGCCTTGTTAAGTTACCTCTCAAGAGTGATTTTCAGTTGCTGCTTTGCTTCATCATCTGTAGTATTTTTCCTCGTGAGAGTGATTTTGTTTTGTTACTTTTCATTAAAGACTGAACTTCCTGCCTCAGTGTCGTGCGTTTGGGCTCAGTCCACAGACCAGCATTGTCAGTTTGTGCTCAGAATGTTTTTTCATAAGGCCTATTATCCATAATGTTCATGCCAATGTGCACCAGAATGATGCACTTTTTCTACTGACACCTTCATAATACGCAGACTTAGATTCCTCCACAGCCACTCAGTTACTGCCTCTGAGCTGAATATTCAGTGGATTAATGACCATCATTATATCACTCGTCTCATCGTCTGTGTCGTTTGAGGACATTGAAGCCAAACTCTCTAATAACCGAGCAAAAAGCTGTACTTGTGTTGCATCTCGTGCCCCCTCGTGCACCACAGCGAACACATTTGACTGTACAGCACAGAAAGCTGCTGTACTTGCCAAAACATGTTAATTGAAGCGTAGAGATTGAAATTACTATTCTACCCCATTCACCTTTCATCCCCCCCCCCCCCCCCCCTTTCTTATCTCACAAATGGATCTGGCCAGCAAATTTAGAGGGGTAATTGTACATCAACAACACAGATACTGAGATGAGAAGTGAAAGGGCGCTCCCCGCGCTGTGCCCGGCCCGCACTCCCTCGCCGACACAATCAAAAACGGGTTCATGTCGGTGTGAAAAACCCATTTGTGTTCAAAAACAAAACACATCCTCGACTAATAATGGGCTAAATCACTCAGTTACTATCACCAGCCATGCAAAGCAAGACCTCATCAAGAGGGCTGCTAGACCCGGGTCCTCTCTCTATTGGGAAGGAAGGCAGATGAGGACGAGGGCGGGGGGGGGGGGGGGGG
>JBBMOC010000038.1:3221464-3285432 GCA_037975185.1 Centropyge bicolor | reverse complement strand
GGGGGGGGGGGGGCAGCGACAGAGGCAGGAATAAAAGGCAGAGACTCAAAAACCGGATGCCCCTTTTGTGGAGAGGAAGAATCCATTTTGCGAGATGATTTGGCTTCAAATCTGCAGGGACTAACCCTTGACATGAAGTCATATTGTGTTGGAGTTTTAGCCCTAAATTCATACATCAATTATTTACTGTCAACGCCGATTGTATAAGCGTAGGAAATTACGAGGGATGGGTATTTTCTCTCAGGCAGAAAGAATGTGATACACCGGATACACCCAACCTAATGTGCCGGGGCCCGGTGTCCACGCAGCGTCCGAGGGAAGAATTATTTATGTATTAGAAAACAGTGTGCTCGGGCAAAGGAAAAAAAGGCAGACACATTATTTTAAACCTTTCATAACACGCATCAATATTTCAGCAGAAATAAATAAACGATGGCGGGCTTGTTTGGAGGACAGCTGTAGCTCGCTCCGCTTGGCTAGCTTGGAACGGGGGGCTCTTGGGATGCCACGCATACCGGCCCCCAGTAAAACCCCTCCATCTCTTTTTAATCATCCACTTAGAACAGGGTGACTGGAGGAGCTGTCAAGGTGAGCTCCTTCGACGGGGAGAGGATGGATATATTGTGAGATGGAAGTGGAGGGAGGAGTCGCTTTTTCTTCGGGTGCCAAACAAAGAAAAAAAAAAACGTGTTGGTTTGTTCGGCTACATCTGTTGCTTCAGTTTGAACTACAAGTCAATTTCTTTCATGTTACCATGCTGTACCCGCCCTGTCTTCACTGCATCTCTGCAAGTGGGGAAAAAAGTCTTTCTGAGAACAGGAAGGTCACCGAAATGTTCTGATTGCGATTAATGCTGATGGGGGGGGAAGAGAGTTAGTGATATACAAAGCGAGACGGAGCGAGCACTCTAAATGACTTCTGCAGGTGGTAAGCACACTAGTCCTGATTGGCTGCAGAACAAGAGCTGCTGGCTGTGATTGCACAAATACATTTGCATCCAGTTACATTTCGTCTTGATTACTTCAACGCCGACGCGTGTTCCACAACTCACCTCTTGACAATTTTAAAGGCTTCACCAGCTCAGTGTCCCTGTTTTTGTTTATCAAGTTTGTAATTACTCCGGCATAATGTGTCGCTAACTCATTACATAATAGTCTAAAAAAAAATTCTTGTAGAGTAAAGGAAAACATTGGTGAGTTAATAGTCAAATTGATTACAATGCCATGTCTACCATTTCTCTTTGCAACACAATCATTCTGTCCTTTGATTTGTTCCCCCTGCATTTGGAAAAAAAAAATCAATTCTCCCAGGACTGAGAGAAAGAGAGAGAGAGACAGAGAGAGAGGGAGCTTGTGTTGCAGGACAAGGTGTAATGTGTTCTATTACAATCCCAATTGAGCCAGCAGGATGCTAAATTAAAGCTCATTTAAACGGTCCACCGCAGAGTGAATTCAAACCCAGGCTCCACGGCTGTTAGCCAGAGATGTGTGTGTGTGTGTGTGTGTGTGTGTGTGTGTGTGTGTGTGTGTGTGTGTGTGCGCACATCAGACAGAGTTTGTCTCCCCCTGCCCTCCTCACATGAATGTGGCTGCATAGGGAGCCATAGGGCTGTGGGAATGAATGCCTCTTTTTTTTTTTTTCTTTTTCACGCTGACATCTTTTAAAGGTCAAAACTCGGCGAGGAAATGTAGAGAAAGGACAGCTAACACGAGCTGGATTCTGTCCTGTTTGTTTGACAGCCCTGCGCATTGGTTAGCTTCCGCAGGAAGAGGAGTTTTGCCAAGAGAGATGCATTTACATCATCGATTAGGCCCAAGTACCGCTGTAAATATCAAGTAACAACACGAGGGAGCGAGTGTGACATTGCTCCTGTGATTCTACCGCAGCTGCTATACCTCGGCGGAGTAAAAGTAGCTTTCTGTTTTCCACATACTTCATCATTAATCAGAGTGGAGTTACAGCAAAAATAGGAAAGACAAAATACGAGCGGAAAGTCATTTGTCCTTGATTTGATACCAGAGATCACAGCATGACCCTGGAGTGAATTTTTTCATTTCATTTAACCTTTATTTAAATCTTGAGGAATCATTGAGGGAGAACCCTCATTTACAATGACGTCGAGAGCACAACAACAATATAAAATCACAAGAAAAACAGTCAAACAATTGATACAACACCATTAAAAGCAGTTACATTCAAAGGTACAGTAGTTGGTAATCATAGTTTTAAACTGACCAATAGAAACCATTTTGTTGAGTTTCAGTGCAGGAGGATGCTGCAGAGGAACTAAAAGCAGCTTTACCAAATTCAGTTTTAGTCAATTCAAGCATCAGAAAATCTGTTGAACATGTGGGATACTTATTATTTGACCAGTTCAATAAAATGCTGAGGTGTGCATGTTGCCAACCAAAACTTTATAAATAAACAGCAGCCAATGCTTTTGTCTTCTCACAGATAAAGGTGCCCACCCCACTTTCTCATATACGCATCAGTGTTTATTCTTATTTGTTTTACTGTGATATAAGGGACGCTGCTGTAAATCAAATGGTCCCACATGTGCTGAGGTACAGCACGAATGGCTCAAAATCCACTTGTTTGCTCTCTGTCACGATGAAGTAGTTAAGGGTTAAACCCCTAAAACCTTCTTAACTTCTACATGGAGATGTTAGCATACATTGGGCTCATGGTTAATGCCCCCATTAATCTATCCTAGCACAGGAGTATTTAGTGTGACTGGGGTCCCTTCCTCTTGTACAGACAAAGACGTGTTTTTTTTTTTTTTCTTCCAACCATCAGTGTCTGAGAGGGAGGCCTCGGCTGCAGTTCGTCTAAGGAGCCTCTCCTCTTTAAAAAAAAAAAAAAAAAAAACCCTTGCCACTCTCCCACAAGCCAATTGGATCACCGCTGCTTATCACAGGCAGAGGCAAGTCTTCTCTGAATATAAAACATTTGTACTACTGCCCTCTAGGGATTCTGTAAAGGCAGCGAATCTCATTCCCCAACAACAAATGTTATCAAGGACCTTCTTCTGTGTCTGCTTTCTCTGGGGGTGCCACAATACACAGACAGATCTGTAAGACCCGACACCAGAGTGGAGAGAGAAGATGTACTTCAAGGGAAATGTGATGAGATTCTCACTCCGAGTGCGTTTGCATGTACGTGTAGGTTTATTTTTTTTTTGACAAGCTAACACGTGTAAGACTGTTGCCCACTTGAGAATCGTGGCTGCTGCTGATGGATGACGACCACATTGGCATTTTACCGGTGAGGGCGATGTGATGATTGAAACTGATATGGGTTGAAAAAGATTTTAGGGGAAATAGTTTGAAGTGAAAATACGAGCTTTTTAATTGATAAAATAAGTTGAATATAGAAATACAGTAGAATAAAAAATAAAGCTCTAAGCATGAATAACAAGTTATAAAAAAACAAAAAAAAACATGGTGGATTCGGTTCCTTCACCAGCGCCTGGCATTGCATCACAGCTCTATCAGGCTCTGCTGAGGAGAATGGATGGATGATTTCTTCCCTCCCGGACACCTGAGGAGAATTAAAGGTGCCAGTCTGAGCCTTTCAGATCTTTACACCCTCCTCCAGCGCCGCTCTCTTCCTCCTCACAATAAACTGTCCCTTTTTATGCGTTTTTAGTTCACCCACTTACAATCTGGACGAGATAGCTCCCTCTCCATAGCTGTAAGCGGAATAACTCTTCCCTGCCTTGCTTTATCTCCATGTTCCTACAAGCCGGCTTGAATGGGGAAACCATTATCTCTGGGCTCACAAAGGAGCCAGACGTCCACATTCAAGATGTTCTATACATGATATATTGATCAATTCGCAGAGACTAATAGCATTGTAATGAATGGAGAAGGGGACGGAGTTAATGTCTCCAGGGTTCATGCAAACTGCAAACTGCAAATGAAGCACTCAGTGACACAAAAGGTCTGGTCCGGTGAATTACAATTAGACCCCGGCCTCAATAAAAGTCAAGGGGTTGTTGCTCAGCCCTCTGCTTAATTTACTACCGACTCCGATGACAGCTCAAAGAAAAGGCTCTGGTTAGTTGAGGGTAAGATGTTAAAGTCATTTAGAGTGTTGATATAATAGAAGCAAGCTTGGAGAGCTGAATTAAGCTTTTATGGGTAACGGTTAGCTAATATTTTAGGATCACTCACATAAAAAGCCTTGAATGAGTTGTTACTCACGGTTCAAGCTTTACCGTCGTGCGGAGCCTCGCTAATAAATAATTGTGAAATCAACCAATTTCAGAGCCAGCCAGCGTTTTCTCCATTCCTCGGGGGGCTTAAGGGACGAACACAGAGGAGCTCGAGGAGACGAGGCGAAGAGAGAAGAAGAAGAAGAAGAAAAAAAAAAAAGAAGCGAGGTGCCAAAAACAAGATTAGCCTTTCAAACCCTTCTGAGTGGTGCTGCTTTCAAGCAAACAGCTGACTGTGCTGGAAACCATATCTTAAACACATGTTTGCACAGAGGAGCGTTTTGCCTAACAAAACTGGTTGACAACCAGTTTATTAACTTATTCACAAAGACAAGAAATTAAGTCGTATGGAGGGGAAATGAGTGCCGCCAAGCAAAAGGGTTTCAGGGTTTCATTTCACACTTTGAGAAAATACCTTCTTTTTTATGTTTCAAGAACTTTTGCTATGATGAAATGCGAAAGACAAAAAAATAGTTATTTGGTTGATTTTACTGAAACTGGACAAATGTAATATTTCTTAGTCAAGAGGGTCCTCATCAGATATTATACAAACTTTTCTGTGCTGTAGATTATGCATGTACATAAACAGGAGACAACAAGAGGCATGCTGGGAAAAAAAGTCAAACAAATAATAAAAAAACATTCTGAATTTAACCATTTAAATCGCAGCATGAAAGTTGAACAGGAAAAAGTAAGCAACGTAATTTGCACTAGCTGGGAACAAATCGGATAGAGATCCATTCTTACGCCCGTCGTTTGTTTTTGCTCATATCAGTACAATGACGTGCACAGTGGATACAACTGCAGGAAATATACTGTATATTTCTGACAATTGCAGCAGATAAAAAAAAAACCCCACATAGACCATATGTAACTGCTGTGTCAGCTACGCAGTCAAGTACCTTTTTTCAATAGCAGCCAACACCTTTTAATCTTCCCCTCTTCTTTATGAATAATGCTAAGTATATTACTCACTGACAACAATGCCTCTCCCCTCAATTTATGTTCCAGCAACCTCACAGCACGAGAGACAATTTGTATCTTTCTATGCAGGCTCTCAGCTATACGTTTAGAGGCAGAAGGAGGAGGAGGGGGGCATCTGTAGGCATCTGATATGCTCGGGTTTAGTAGGTAAGACAATGGGGGCCTCTGGAGTAATGTGCGATTTTCTTTTCCTTTCAGAGGCCCCTGGAGTAATGTTGTGTGATTTTTTTTCTTCCTTTTTCTTTATGGAAACCACTCGAGGCAAAGCCCACCTACAGCTCGATGTGCGAACACGCCTCTTTTTCTAATCCGCTGCCATTCATTGGGAGAGAGGACTAACAAAGATGACTTTTGACAACCCGAGAAATCAAACCGCAGCTGTCGGAGCTTTTCTTGAAGGAAAAAAAAAAAAAAACATTGAGGGAAAGGAGCAGCCTACACAGTCAGCTCTCTTCACACTTACCCTCCTCACTTAGCCAACACACACACACACACACACGCACACACACACACAAACACACACACTGAATCGTTCCTAGAAGCCTCGCCCTTGCCTGCCTCTCCTTCTGCTGCTCGACAAGAACTTTTGCTGACACTTCCCTCCGAAAAGAGGTGGAGAAAAAAAGAGGACAGGAGGAAGAAAGAGTAAAGAGAGAGAGAGAGGGATGGAGAGAGGGATGGAGAGAGGGAGGGAGGGGGGGGGTTTAGTGAGGACAGAAGTGACATAGATAGAAAGGGGGAGAAAAAGCAGCTAAAAGGATTAAATAGAGAATTAGCTCACGTTTCAGAGGGTTCACTTTGCTGATCTGGTGAGCATTTCAGTCAGAGAACCTCTATCCATCCCTCCCTCCCTCCCACAATCCATCCCACCCTCCGCTCCTCCGCTCCTCCACTCTATTTTCCTGTCTCAATAGGTTGGTAGAATTAGTGAGACTCTTGGCAGCCACTCCGGGTGTCACTTCATGGGTTCACTAAGGGCACCGCTGCTCCTTTTCCTCCGGCTCGGGGTCGGGGAGACGATGAAATCTCTGTGTGGTTCAAGCGGAACAATGGCTGCCGTGCAAAAAACGTCTTGCTTGGGGGTGGTGGCTTGTGAAAAACTATGTTGTTCTGGGGCCCCATGCTCCTTGAATAGATTTGTTAAAGCCCCTATGGTTGGTTTATGCTAAACAGAGCACAGGCATGAGGGAGAGGCCAAGGCAAGCCCAATCCAGAACATCACTACTTTGTGAGCACCACGTCCACCCCCACCATGCACTGCACACTTTGATGCCTCTTTTTTTTGGGAGGGGGGGGTAGATGCCCACTGAAATCCAAATCTCTCTCCCCGTCTCTTTCCTCCCTTCTCCCTCCATCCTCCTCCTTCAGTTCCCTCGCTTCCCCTTTTCTTCTCTTTCTGCCATGCAAAGATAATCAGGTTTATGTAAAGTATGTGTGCTCTTTTGACAGTCGGCGATACCTCATTAATTCAATCACACCAAGCACCATTGTTCCCAAAGTGTTTGAAATGCGTACCGGGGAAGGGGGCCTTTTTTAATCCTGTCAATCAATGTTAACATTTTTCTAGCTGTTGCCATGGCTGGGGCCAGAGTTCATGAAAACAGAGAATATGAGCCAACAAAACAAGAATAAAGACTTATTTGAGATTGGTCTTTTTAAAAGGACATCTACCATGCACAAAAACACGAGAAGCAAATGTAGACAAGTTTGGACACTATAGCGTGGCTGAGAGGGGGTGAGAGAAAAGAGCATTTGGAAACCAAACAGGCACCATAAAACCTTGACCCGGGAGGGCTCTGGGAAAAACCTGATGAATCGCTCTCCGGAAGGACTGTGGTTTTTCTCCCCCTGTGCGTCCTCCAATAGCACATGACTAATACATTTCAACACATGACTCTCAGGGTTGCTCACTGTTGTAATGCCCTGCTTGAATGCTGGTACTACACCGTGGAGAAACAATAACTCGGTGGCTTCATTTGGAAATATAAATGCTGTATAAACAGTATGTATTTAACAAAAAATACATAACTAAAATACTTAACTTTTTCAGAAAACATCAAACTCCTTGCAAATATTCTATTGCAATTTTATAAGATCAATGAGGACCATGCATGACAGCTCCCAATGGACGGGATAAACAGAAGTATTGAAACAAACATCATTCATTTAAATCAACAAATAAAAAGAAGTCTATTTATAGATATGCTACAGAAACACAGTCACATATTCACACACATGTTGAGACACAAGCACGCACACACATTTCACAAGACAAACAGTCATGTCTGCCCTCTAGTTGCCACTAAGTCAGTGACACTGCTGTGTGTCCCCCAGAGATGCAGCATACACCCAGTTTACACTGCCCACTGTGCTACTGTAGTGCAATTAAAATACTTAATTTATTACAAATTTAGAAGGTGATATTGACAACTTTTACGCTTAATTGCTTCGTAATCTGGACTTCAACTTCACTATAATCGTCCAAATTTTGCATTATTTGATTCTCTATATTATAGTTTATTTTGGGGCTTTTAAGTGATGCAAACCACATATTTTGTTTATTATCATTATTATTTCTGAATACACTTTGCTTCTTGTTATGTGCAAAACACTTAGTGTCCTTATATAAACGAAAAGGCCAAATGCCATTGTTCAATATTCATATGAAATTTCAAAGTGAATTGAAAAGCTCTGGGTATAAATGATGATCAACAGAACACTGCAAAATTCACAGATCAGCAGTTTTGATGCCCTCGTCAACTTGTTTTTTTAGAGACCAACACTCATAAAGATAAAGGCAAAACATCATTAGAATTATCTGCAAAACTCACACTGTTTTATTGATTATGATTTCAGACTGGAAAAGATTGTTTAATCCTGTGCACCTGTCAGGGAGGCTTTCGGTGTACAAACAGTTGTTGTCACGTCATTATTTTCACCTAAAGATTTCAGACTGAAATTAGACACACAGGTCAAACACACACTCAGAAATGATTTAACAGTCCCCACATCAGTCCCATCAGGCCTCTACAGACAAGCAGCTAATCATTGAAATAACACAAAATCATGTAAAGGGCGGAAAGTTCTAGTGTCGGGGAGATCCCGATCCCTTCTTCTCTGTCCATTTACAACCTAATCTGTTGTGAGAATGTGAAAACGTAGAGTGAGAAGGAGGCAGATTAAGCCATTGAAGCGCCGGGGGTGCTTCCTACGCATCACTGATTCCTTTCAGGCCAATTTAAACACTGTTTGTTTATTAGTGTCTTACGCTCGGCATTAGCGGCCTAGCTTATCTCGGCACACACACAGAGTGGCACAATACGGCACTGTTCAAAGCCCAGATATGACCGTGTGTGTGTGGAAGCTCAGTTGTTCACGTCGCTGCTCTGACCTTGTTTAAGTAGTGAAAGACCATGTGAGACACGAATTATTGGACACCGATGCTCTTATGCTTTGTGTAAACATGCTCAACACACCCGGTTGCTACACAGCCTCTGTGGCACTGACAAAAGACTTAAAGGTGCACAGAGGAGATTTGGTTTAAACTAATCTCTCTTCACTGTTTACCATATATGCATGGACATATCAGCTGCTGCTGCCATTGTTTGAGAAATACCTATGGTTACTATATCTGATAATGGCCAGTGTAATCCCTTTTTCTCCCTTTGACCCCCACCAGCCCACCCCTCCCTCTTTCTGACTCTACTTTGCCACCTGTCTACTTTTCTGTCTGTGTCCCTTTCCTTTTCTTATTCCTCTTATATTCATTTTCTTTCTTCCTGTACCATGGCCTGCAAATATTATTGATCAGCATTGGCAAAATGTGAAATATAAGACAATATGGGTAGAATGGAATAGAAAACAATCTGTTATTTTAGGTGCATATTTAAAAGAAATCACCTGTTAAATAAAAGGCTGACATCCTGCGCTGACACATACATCTATTACTGATGACCCTGTTAATTAATACATGTAAAAATTCTTACCTGGTGGTGAGTGGAGTTTGATTTCTTCTTTTATTGTCTGCACTGCTGAATTTGTGAATTAAGAATCTGTTAGCAGGAGCTTACCAGTGCTGTAACCAAGCATGATATGATATGATTAAAATCTACATCTCATTACCTGCAACTATTTGACTTTAATTGCACTTAAGGTAGCATTTAAATCTGAACAAGAAAAAAATGCATACAGAAGTCAAAGATGCAAATTTCTATACATAAATAGCGATTTCATTTTGTTATTAAGTAGTTTAAGTTTGCAAAAATGAAAGCGCAGTTTCGCTCCACAAGAACCAAAAGTGCATTGTGCCACCTGTTCTGCACCATTTTACCCCACCATGTGTGGAGTCGCAGAATAACATAATAAAAATAAAACAAGTAAAAAATAAAAATAAATAAATAATAATAATAATAATAATCCTAAGGGTCACAATAGGCAATAATAATAGGTGTTATAATACTGTTTGCATGGTAATCTCAGTTGTCACGTGGTAACTACAGTCAGTTTCTTATCTGACCACTGCCACTGAAGGAAAGAAAAGTTTTCCACTTTCACTTAATATCATGCATTTTTACACAGACGAGCACAGAGGCCAGCTGGTGAGTTGAGGAAGCAGAGCCGTTCCTGGCACGAATACTCACTCCAACAATGACAGTGTAACTTTCCAACAGCATGCCACCCTGTTTTTGTATTAATGGATCACAATTTCTGGTACGTTGGCAGGTTTGCAGACAACAAATGGATACAAATACTGCCAGTGACTGAGCTCTTGTACCTTTGAATATTTCTGGTTTACAGTCCGACCCCATTACGGACAGATTCTTACACACTTGGGTTTTGCTGATTTGAAAAAACTGCTACATGATTTTGTTGAATTGTCGAAAATAGTTTGTCCAAAGTCTGTAGAAGTCAAAAGGTCATAGAGATAAGCTTTCCAAATAAAGTTTATCTTATCTTATATATAGAAGTAGAATAAAATATACATTTCTGCATTTTAACACAATTGTTAATTTGATGAGATTTAAAAGGATATATTCACTGTAATGAATGACTTGAAAGTTTCAAGGCTCCACAAGCTGATTTTCATGCTGACTCAACTACAGCTACGGGAATGCATTATGTAAACCACTTTGAATTGCCTTTCTGTAGGAAATGTGTTATATAAATAAATCAAGGAAGACAAATATTAGTGTAAATTCTATTGTGGGAACAATGCTAATAACAGAAACACAGACAGAAACACACTAGACAAAACACAAAAGAGACATGACACACAAACTATAATTACTAGTATTATTATTATAATTACTATTATTCACTCAGATTTTCACTTTGATAAATTAACACATACACATGCCAACACTAACAGTCAAAGTAGGGACAGAATTTTTTGCCGACTGCGCAAGTCACAATTTGCCAAAATATAAACATAACAGCAAGAATTTCCAAAAAAGATCAATAAGCAGAGTCGCATTCCAGTGATTATCTTTTTAATGCAACAATAGATGGAACAATAGATCAAAATGACGCTCATCCTGAAGCACTTTGATGCAGTAGAATACAAAATGCACGAGACAAAATGAAACAGCTTCTCCTTCAAAAAAAAAAAAAAAAAACACCTTCTAAACTATTCAGTGTGTCTAAATATCATTTCATCTGTTGACAAAAACGGGGGAAAAGAATCATAAGGTATAACACCATTTTCATGTAATGTAATGATATTACTGAAATGTTTCCAGTCAAACTTTTTTATTTTGTGTCTTATGTGTGATTAATCTTCGGGGCAGAAATATATGGAATACACCGCATGTAACAGACATGTCGAAAGCAATCTCTGCCGCCGAATCGGAGACATCTTCATTGTGTGAGTGAAGACAACATCCATCAACGTTGCATGAAAATAATTTGCCAGCTTTATTCAATCTACATACGTCTTTGCCCCCCCTCTTTGCTCTACCTCCAAAACTCACTCAGATGAGACGCCATGAGATTGTTATCTTGCCTCGCCTTTGTATGAAAATCAAATTGGGAATTGCTTTTTTCCTTGATTCACTTCCATGCAAACAAAGAAGTTGTTTTCTTATTTTCATGTAAATGTCTTTTTTATAGGAGGCGACAAGTGTAATCAATCTTCCTCAAGACAAGGTAGGAGGGCCTGCCGAGAGGGGATTATTGGTGCTTAGTAGCCCGGGGATCATAAAACAAGGAAATTGAAAGTGATATTTAATTGACACTGCCATTTCCACTGCACGGCGAAGTCTCGTCCCCCCATCGCCACGTCTCTCCCACGTGCGCCAGGCCATCTCGCTTGCCGCAGGTGAAGAGAGGGGAGGAAAGAACTCGCCAGAGCAAATTTCCTTTCAAACCCTCCTCCAGAACCCGGAGAGCGAGCTGTCAATCTCGGAGCACAGCGCTGTGAAAGAGACAAGCGGGGGGAAAGTTTTACGTTGAGAAAAATAGGTTTCAAAATGTCACCTCGTCGGCGTCGGTGCACCATAGTCTAGTGAAGTGGAACATGGTCAACATTGTGTATCTATCCATATAAATAACATACCTGTTTTATTCAGCGTCGCCTGCACAGACAATAACAAAGAATCTCAAGTGCTATGCATGCTCATGTATAGTGCATGTAATACATTTAAAACCTCTAAATTATGTTTTCAAAAACACAATGGTGGTGAATCATGTTTTTAAACACTGATTCTAAAATCAAAAATTTTCTATCCAAACTCCTTCACATCCCCTTCCCACCACCTCGGGAACGTACACACTCTACATGTCTGTCACTCGCTGCCCCCGATTTCACCAATTAACACCCCATAAATTAATCAGCTTTCATTCAATTATAACTCAGTCTCCGGTCTCACGAAGCAATAAAAGAAGGAGACACAGTCGAGCAGAATTACTGCCTGAGACACTGACTCTGAAATGGAAAGTGACACTGTCTAATTGGAGTAACCTAATGAGCTCAGAAGGTGTCTTTGTCCACAGACTTGTAGTAGAATAGGCACTGCTTTGCCTCTCTGACCCCTGAACGGCGACTTCTGACCTGACCCCTGGAGGTACCCTGTGTGTCAGCTTATTCCATCATACATCTGGACATTAAACAAAATCACTCATACTGCATGAAAATCTGACTAAGGCAGCTTTGAATAGACGCAACAGGTGATTTTATGTATGTCCAAAGGTAAACATGCTGAGTGTAGGTGTTAACTGTTGCTGTTTCCCTTTGTGCAGTTTGTAGGAATTAAATGTATCTCTGGTTTAGGTGTCAGCCTGTCCATCTACTATTCATACTTTTGAAATTGGTATAATTTAAAATTGACTAGATATACAGTATAAATGTACAAGATAGTCAGCTAAAGCCTGCTCAAAAATTCGCTAACGCCACGCCAGAATTTGCATATAGCTACATGATGAAAAACGTAAAAGTAACAAAAATAGAGTTATCTTTGGTTTTTCAAGCTGCGTTCATCATATCAATGTGCATGTAAATCTCGCTCATATAGCTTTAGCTGTTTAGGCTGTTTTGAATGTGAACTCACCCTTGTAAATTCTGTGACTTAAAAAAAAGGAATAGAAATCCCCTGAACAAGCAATGAGGATCACTAATTGGCTGTTAGGTACGCACACTGACGTTTAGCCTACATGTGTCTGTCGACTGAGTGGGCTGCTGCTGTCCCCCACTCACTGTCAGTCCGAACAGCCACAACCACACCATATCACACTCACCGAGAAACACTCAGTCAGTTATGTGGAATAGCTAAGTGAATTATCAGGATGTCTGCTTTAAGGGTGGCTGTTACACCAGCTAACACTTTATAACCTATAGCTTTAGTGCTTTAGATGTGTCTTTGCAACACAATGTGTGATGTGCCAGAATTATGCGTTTCTATGGCACAATCTTGTATAGTGAAACAGGTGCAAAATATTTAGCTGCTTATGTTTTGGATTTAAAACAATGAAACAGCGTGTTTTTATTTATTCATTTATGTATTTTAAATTTCAAGCGGTCTCTGCTCATCATTCGTGATAGTTTGATGTGTTGAAACTCCAACATGTATTATGGTCATGTATCACATGTATCACTTTTCCCATTGCAGCGGCAGCTATCCGCCCGGCCTGTCTGTCTGACAAGACGTATTTAAAGAGCTTGCTTCTGACCTACAGAGGCTTTAGGCAGGCTTTGGGGACAGGCAGCAATTGGTGTCAAAGAGAGGCCAAACGGCAATGATTTATAGCCGGGAAGATTTGACTGGCGAGAAGCTGCTGCTGCCACAATTACCTTTACTGCTAAACTCACACACTGACTGCATGTTATTCCACCGGCTGCTGCCACAGCCACTGCCGTGTACACACACTGACACACACACACACGCGCACACACACACAGTCTTTTCTCTTTTTTACAAGTGCTGTTCATGTTTGAGTGGTTGGGCCTCTGCGTCTTTGGCCTGCCTTGTCCACTTAAAAGGGCATTAATCAAGGACTACTTTATAAATCAGGGGGTCCTTGCAGGCTCAAAGCGATTATGAGGTCAGGGCTCTGCAGAAGTACTTAACCAATTCCCAAACCCACCCGGACTTGATATATTTTGCTTCCTTGCAGCCAGGCGATTCATCATCATTCTCCCACTGAGGCGTAATGGAAGAGGAAGGGAGGGACGGGATGTTAAGAGAAGGTATAGAAGATGAGAGAAAGAGGCAATAGGGGGAGTGAAAGGGAAATATTGGGGAATAAAGTGCTTCATTCTCCAGCCCTCTCTCCCTCCACTATCTCTCTATTCTTCTTCCCCCTTCACTCAGTCTCCGGCGCTCGCTCTCTGGAAGTCCCTGGACACTTAGGGGGCACTTAACGGCAGCCAGGCCCATTCATCCTGGCCCGCCAGCTCCCCCAAATTATTTCTGACAAAGCTGAGACAAATGTCTGGAAGATGTAGTTACTGTTCTGAATGTGGGAGCTTTGTGGGGCCTTCAGGAAAGACAGCACCTTTGGCCTCTGTCTGGTTTGACAGAAGCGGGAAAGAGAGGATGTGGAAGCTGCCTGGAAGAACAGTTTACAGAAAAGAGGAAAAGAAAGGGGGGGGGGGGGGGTTCTTTAAGTGAGGAAATATTTACAGTTTGCATCATCCAGTTCAAAACCACATTCATTTCTTTACATGCTTTAAAATCCAACCAGTGTTAATAAGTTCTCTTATTGGTATTTAAGTCTGTGCATCGAGTAACATGCAAGAAAACATTCCACCTTAAAAGACAATTCAAAGCAAAAAAGGGATGAGATCCATTAAAGCAGGGTGACAGAGAAGAGGTCAGCAGAAGGGAGAAAGTGAGGGAAGTGAGTTTTTCACAAATCACAAATGAAGTCACATAGAAAGAGAAGAGCTCTTATTTACAGGGCTGGAGGCAAATAACCCTGGGGTAATCTTTCCCCTCATGCTAGCACATAAGGAAGCCCATACGTCCGGCTAAAAGGGCATGAACTGTCCAGTCAGTGCATTCAAAAATGCTTTTGAATGCACTGCAATATCCACAGCTTACAGTGTGAGGCCATAATCTGATTTGCTTTTTGATTCTTGAAAAACTCACAGGAGGTCATCCTGGAAGAAAAAAAAATGTCATTGCTCACTCAGTTAAATAAATTGAGTGAGACAACATCCTGTCAGTACTGCTCCATCCAGAAACAAATCTAATAGGCGCATGAGTGCCGCACCTTCAGTTACCTGTGTTATGTCTAATTTAGCCACAAACAATGTCTGACCGACGTCTTTTAGATTTGGAAACAGACGAGAGAACGAAGGGCAGAAGGAACAATGAGGAGAATAAAGTAGCAAGGAAATAAGGATGAGAATAAGGATGCAGGGGAGGAAAGAGGAATAACATGGAGAAGGAAGGAGCAAAGGAAGCGCTTCTTCTTCACCACTTCCACAGACAGACACTTGGTGTGACAGAGCAGGAGAGGGCTGGACGTAAAGCGGAGAAGACAGTTTCCATTACCCCTGGCACCCACCGGAGAATAATTTGCTGAGGCTGGGTAAATTGTGATTTAAGAAGTGTAATGACGTGTAATAATTTTCTGTCACTGTTGTCAGTTAGTAGACAAGGCAGGTCTCCTCGGCAGGGGGGGAGGGCTGTAGAGACAGAAAAAAAAAAAAAAAACAGGAAGTTGGATGCAATCCAAACAAATGAGAGGGGACGTATTATGCGGCAAGCGGCAACAACAATCAAATCAATTACAGGTAAATCAAAGCAGTAGTAAAAGCTGGAGGAGAATACAGGTGTCGGAGTTAGATTACTGTTGAATCAGAACGTATTGTATCACGCGTCTGAGTTGTCATTAATCGTCTCAGAGAAACGAGGTCAGGCTGCCACGGTAAGCAGTTAAAAGGGTTTCAAACACATCTGGAAATGACCCTTGTTGAGAGTAACTCTGGCGCTTAATCCCCTCATAAGCCAACCGAGTTTGCCCTCAGCAGCTTTAATCCATACGACCAAGTAAATATTTCTGACTTACTCTATCTGTTCCCCTAAAGAAGTAGCTGTGTTCGATTAGATTTCATTGTAATTTCCATTAATAGGGCAGGAAAGAACTGATTCTTCAAGTCAATCTGTGGTCATATGTTTGTGTGGAGAGAGTGGTTTGCCTTAATATAGTATCAATATCAGGTTGTAAAAAGGTGGTAATGTTGTAATACTCAATTCAATTTTCATATTCAATTAAATCCTCTCATGGTACACGATATAGAATCAGAAAAAAAGTGTTCTTCATTTAGTTTTGTGTTTTTATGATACAGCAAGCAAAAGGTTCAAATTAAGAAAATGTCTCTTCTTCCAACTCACTGGTGCACCTTTCTGTTCTTGAATTCACAACGGTTAAGAGAGGACGTCCTCAGAATTATGTGAAGCTTTATTATCCCCGTGCCCAAACCTATGGGCATTCAACAAAGGAGTTTTATCTTTGACATATGTAATTTATGAAAAATAAAGCACTAGCCTCACTGTTATTAATGCCTCATCACAAGCTCCAATAGAGCAGGGAGTCGTGGGCTTTGAGTGATTATGTTATCACTTTTAGTGTATGTTTTGCATAGACGTGCACAGGTTTCGAATAAGGAGGCTCTGCGAAAAGGGAAGGTGGACTTTGCGAATGTGAAACGGTATCTCATGATAGGTGCTCTTACATGGAGAAAACAATGCATTAAAACACAAGAAGGCAAACTGTATTTTAGATCTAAAAGTTTTCATATACTCTTAAAGACTTTGGAAAATTGACATAGTTGACAAATAGTAAAACTATTTTTTAAAAAAAACTAATAGAGATGAGGCAACATATTTGAAATGGATAGATGGGGAATTTCAATTATTCAACTCAGTTTATCACTGAGAACATGTGGTGCAGTATAATAATGTCACCAACAATCAGTGTAATGCAAATTGTGCGCCTCATCTTTCTCTTTTCTTTTTGGGTGGACTGTACTATGTGACTACTTACAGTCGCCACCAAATCATCATTAATACACTGCAATGCATGAGAAAGAAAACCGTATTATGACATTTTTTCAGCTCAGCAGATAACTGCATTGGGTATACATATGTTTATCACGGTAATATCTCTATTACAAGTCGCTTAACAGGAATGCATAATGCATCCACGCAGAACACAAAATGCCATAAATCAAAGTGAAAATGAAATGGATTACAATGCAGCACAGTGACTAAGCGGCGGTGACAAGACTAATTCAACATCTTTTATGGTCAAAGGCTCGAGTTTCTGCTATTCGCTATTACACATTCGCTAAATTACAAGAACAAGCCCTGCACCCCCCCCTTTGTCTTAGGCCATCCTCTCAATAATATCCCCTTCCCTTTCTGTCTCTCTATCGCTCCCCGTCTCTCTGTCCTGCTTCGGAAACCAAAGTTGTTTGATCATAAATTGTTGAAGTGCAATGACTTGTCTCCTCCACTTTCACTCAGTGGTCCTAGTAGTAGCAAGAGCAGATTAAAAAGTCTGCCACACTACCCAACCGGTCTCAGCATACCATTAGCATATATATGAGATTTGAGACATTTTCTAATATTCTCCAGCAGGACTCATCTGTCATGGCCTGGTGATGAATTATAAAATGCTTGTTTGGGTGTGAGGGAGCTGGAGAAGTGGCAGTGTTGCCTCCCCTCCTTCTCCTCACTTATATAACCTTTACTATGCCCGCGTTAAGAAAAAAAAAAAAAAAACAAGAGGGAGAGAAAATGTCGCTGACAAAAAAAAAATTGTTGGGATAACTCAATAAAAAAAGAGAGTTTTATGCATGTTATTGCTTGTGCCATTAGTCAGTGTGTGTGTGGGAATGCCTGTGCACCAGGGTCACTATGTTGAAGGAGAAGTAAATGGACACAGCAAGAGGATGTGTCTGTCTTTCATTCTTCTTTCTGTTCAAACCAGTAATCAAGAAACTGTTCACATCATCACTACAGACTCTTTCACAGGATTAGATATTATTATAGGTAACGCGAGAATACAAGGATATAATTTTTTTTCTCTCTGAATTAGTGCTTTCAAATTATTTCTCCGCATGCACCTAAATTAAGGTAAAGACAAACTGGGTTAAACTAACATGACTGGGGTCTCCTCTTGGGTGTAAACAAGCACCTGGAGGCTGAGCCTGTACCCACAGGGCCTGGCCGTCCTCAGCCAGAAGGAGCAGGATGGGCCTCCACCACCTGTTAGTCAAGGTGTGGGCGTCTGGTGCACACCGGGTGGCAAGCAAAGGTGAGCTGACCCCTGATATGAAGACTGGCTCGTGGGAACGCTCTCCTCTTCAGGGATAGCTAATTATGAGGTGGAGTTTTCTCCAAAGAACAAAAGAGCCTATTCCGTGTAAGTGATTTTAAACGACGACCCAGAGCCAGTCTCTGCAGCGCTCCAAAAAATTTGCATCCATCCACTCTCTCCACCCTCGCTGCCACCCAGCTGCCACATCCAGCAATGATGGTCACATGAGTGGAAGTGACTGTGGGCACAAGTGCACATTCAGTTTTTCATCCTCTCATTGAAATTATATTCTGTATATACATGTGCTCACCCACACTGGGATTTTCTCTCTCTCTCTCTTTGAATTAAAATTAAATGAACTTATTTTCAACATGCTTCTTCATCAAGTAAAGAAGAAAGACAGAAACATTTTTCAAAGCAGATTTTTTTTGTATGTCTTTTCACATGTTTGAAGTTGACTCAGTCCAGGTCCCATATTCAACTCCCACGCCAATCTGCAAGATCACGCTTTGCTAATTCGCCTGTGCTCACATCCAATCCTTTATGTGACCGCAGGATGTAGGAAGTTGGCAGGCAGAGCCGGTAAATCCAAACTTGGACTTTCGGGCTTGCTTGGGTTCAGGAACATCTGAATCGGCAGACTGGTATTTAGGGGCCGGTGAGGTGAAGACCCCAGGTGCCCCAGGTGAGGAAGGAGTTCAGGACGGAGAAGGACCTGGCAACCTGTCAAATGAGTCAGGAATGGGACTCAGCATGCAAGCACCTTAGTGTTTTGACCTTGATGAGGTATTGGTATAAAATTAGCAGAGTGGATTTACTAAAACGTGTGCTGGTCTTAAAAAGTAATATACTCTCCTTAACTGGAAATATTCAGTACTTACAATGTAGTTTATTACATATATATATTTAAAAAAAATAGTCAACAAGTTCAATTACAGCTTACACTACGTATAATTTAGCCACCACATCTCATGGTGTGACAGGGGAGGTGTAATACTTTATAAAGCTTTATATTCCAACTCCTTGCAAATATCCCATGTGTTAATTAAATGAGTAAAAAGTGCAGTGGCCTGTGTCCTAAATTAATTGCTTTCTATTAGATTACATTATTGTAGATAGACCAAGCCATATTATTAACATTGCTGTACATTCTCCTACATTCAATTTCCTTGAACATTATTATTGCGAGAAATCACTCTCTCTTTCTCGCGCTGTCTCTCTCTCTCTCTTTCTTCCTTCTCGAGATTGTTCCAAATTTCTGTCATGGTGCATTCTGCTCAGTTAATTAAAGGGGGCTAAAGTGCAGTGGCCTGTATCCTATTGCCATCAAATCCATAACTTAGAGAGAAAACATTTACATTAACTTGCCATTAATACCGCCTATGTCGACTTTTCAATTCCCGCTAAGTATGATCTTACACAATAATTGCTGTTGCCTGTGAGACAAAAAGGCGAGGAAGTCCATGAGGAGGCGGGGGTTTGGGGGGGGGAGGGCGGCGAGAAAAATTTGATGCTACTGTTAATTAAATGAATAAAAGTGCACCAGGCTGTGTCTTGGAAAACAGCTTTGAGTAATAAAAATATAGCCAACAATCTCTTCCTCTCCTTCCTTTCAATTCAGTTTTGAATGCTATTACACAAGGTAATGGAGTTTGGGAATGGGAACTTCTTGATAGCTGTCAGAAAGAAAGAGAGAGCGGGGCAGAATGCCTTGTATTTCTTTTCTTTTTTTTTTAATAAAACAACTAAGCTCAGCAGTCTGTATCCTATCTCAGCTATTGGATTGGATTATTTTACATTTTGATTGAAATGATGTCCGCGCCAGATAAAAGCACAGACCCCAGCTGTTGTAATTGAATCAGGGTGGAGTTGTTTATTCAGTTGATCTACAGCGGTGATTTGCTTGTCCTAACACCCAATGCATAAAAGATCCACTCTTGTTTAACACACTGCTGATTAGATCTGTTTAAAATGGCGAAACAAGAGGCGTCCGTGTCCAGAGATGGGCAGGCATAAAGATAATACATATAACGGCATCAGGAGAAGGGGGGAGGAATAGAGAGCAGGAGAGGAGAGAAAGGAGGATACAAAGGGACCCCATGCTCACTGGCTCTCAAAGCTGTAGTGTGTGTGTGTGTGTGTGTGTGTGTGTGTGCACAAGTGTCTTGCTGTAGATGCACCATCTGCTTAACTTTCCATGTGTGACCAAAACTTTCAATAAATAAATTTCACAAGGCGCGAATGCCAGATGCACAGGGGCCCTTGAATAACATTTAAATAACATCTAACAGGAAGTAAGAGTAAGTGTTCTCATCGCGACCAGACTCTTCTGAGAATCTAAAACAGCTCTGGATTTAATAGTATTAAGGCTGATAGAGGTAATTCATTGTTTGCACTAATTTATTTAAAGTTCACTTAGTCAGAATGAACAAATCACAAGCACAAAATTAGACCTTTAGAGTGTCAGATTCTTTGATGTAATACCATCCAGCATTAGGTCACACGCATGATTTAGTGAATCTTATTTGTGAGGACTACTAAATGTATGCTATACAATGGATGGTTGATCATCAAATAATGACTCTTATCACTTTGGTGTAGGAGGCACATCCATCATGCCGAGAAAAAGGTGAAAGTACGCCTCGGTGCGCAATGCATGCTGATTTCAATATCACTCCTTGAGGGACCACATATGAAAACATAATCTGCTTAGATTGTGATGCCCCTCATACAACAGTAACTATGTCAAGGGCACAGGAAAAGTCTCAAATGTGTTGACATTTTTTTTTTGCATATGAAATTTGCAATAAGAGGTTAAATATCACATCACGTCCAGGCAGGGTTTCATTTTACCTTTCCTGATGATCCCTGTCCCTTTGGCGGGGTTCAGACAATAATGACAACATATTATGAGCTATTTCTATCTAAAACACTTGAAAATGGCGCATCCACATTTTGATAAAACTAAAGACAGACACTTTGATTTTGCGTGTGACTGCAAACTTTTAAGATAAAGCTGCCATACAGAGCCCAGCAGTGACCCAAGGCCACTGTATGTTTGCCTATACGAACAATATGTATCAGCATTGAACAGTCACAATAAACTACAGTAAGATAACTTCATCGCATATGTTGTTATCAGGAAATCCAGTTGCATATATTACAGCGAATATGTAACCTTCCTATAAAACGGCCCTGTTTGGCATAAAGCATAAAACCCACAAACAGTATCAACAGTGAACTTTAGTTGGGACACAAAACACTGTGTAATCTTTGACATTTACTGACATTCAGATTAGGCCAACATTTGTCAGAAAGCCTAACCTTTGTCCTTCCTTGTCTGTGTATTATCTGCATATTAAACCTTTGCATCTGACTCTATCACATCCTTTAAAAAAAAAAAACAGCTTTTGTGAAAGATGCAGATCATGTGTTTTCTAATTTCTCATGTTTCACACTGCTATTGGGTCACTCCGCTATAATCAATCATCTCTATTAACTACCATATCTCATGCTCGGCCAGCCGTGACCCCCGGACAGCTGAGCTCAGATTTTATCACCGCATGCACGCCACGTTTTACCCCCCCCCCCCCCGACATCCCCCCTGTGTTGCTTTACACCTTGCTCTGCTGTCTGCTCATGTGGTGTTTTAAGCATCCTGTTGTCCTGCGGTAACCTGAATAACCTGAAACATCTCAGACGCCTGAACTCCACACAGATAGCTAGAAACAGAGGTGATCACTTTATGGCTACAATATGGACTGTGTTAACCAGAGTCAAATCTGTGTAAGTGCACAGTGTCGTGTTACTGATGAGAAAAATATACCTCACACCTATGTACTGTAAATACAAAAACACATCGTGTTCTATGTACTTCATCATATCTGTGCATTTGAATGCATCATTTTAACATCATTATAATATTATATTTATCTAGTATACTTGTTTTGAATTGCAGCTCTATTTCTCTATTTTTTCACTAAGATGCAAAAGGTTTTCAGCAATATTAGTACACACAGTTGCCACCTCTACAACTACTATGATGTGTACTACTAATAATAACAATAATACATCAAAAAAAGTATTTATAAAGGCTAAGCCCTCAGACTCAGACAAGTCTCACCCATGAACCACGACTGGTCGGCGGCAGCAGCTTCTTCAGTTCATGTGAGGTAAACCTGCTGAGATGAGCCTCCCCAATCACAACTGCTCTGTACTTTCAATCAGGCTAGAGTGAGTCGTACAGTACAGATGTTTAAAAAAAATACATATATTTGGTTGGAATGAAGTTTCAATGGCAGAAAATAGAAATAGCGAAACATCGGCAGAGGAAGATTTATCTTCATCTCTCATCTATGCAGCCTTGTTTACTTGACTGAAAACTGACGTGGTCTTTGTGTTGCAAACTTGGAGTGGTGTTTACATACATTCAAAACATCATAATCTCAGTACAAGAGCAAAAACTAATTAGATGTTCATATGGCCCAAGTGTTAATTGTTGTATTTATGTAGTGACACTATGCATCTGCATTTACACATAGAAGTCCTAAAAACAAAACAAACTATTTTAAGACATCAGCTTGAGCTCTGTTTTCATGTCTACTGTCTGTCTTTATGGCTTAGTGACACACACATATTTATAGTATATGTCATGACAATAGTTACAACCAGTAGTGTGTATTTTCACTTTAAAATATACAGATGTCTTACGCTTTAAGTATTTACTGGTTTACACTGTTTAGATCACAGTCAATATCAGTGCACACACTCACACTGCATTAGTCAGGCTGCTGTCATGTTGAAGATATTTACATCTGTCCACACCAGAGAGAGAGAGAGAGAGAGAGAGAGAGATGAAAGGATGAAACAGAGATGTTCGCAGCTCATAGACACCAGCGGTTGACCTTTTCTCTCACTGTTCGTATCAACCCTTCAAACACTCTCTCTCTCTCACACACACACACATACACACACACACACACACACTTGGAGAGAAAGACACAACACAAACACAGCAGCAATAATGTGGAAATGTTAACAGCTTACAATTAAAAATGTGATTTATGTTCCGTGCAGCTGTTAAATGACACTGCGGCCCAACGATATCGATTTCCATATCATTAGCATAATAGTTTTATTGTGGTATAATTACTAAATAAAAAGGCTCCTACCTGGCAAACCTTACTGCGTATCAGGGACTCTTAAACGAGCAAAATGTTGCCTCACACAAGTAACATGGGTCAATTGCAGCCGGGGATAGTCGGGGGTAATGATTAGATCATTAAAATTTAGTCTATGCTTCACAGAGCATAGAGAAAATTAACTTCCCCCCACCAAGCTCATTTTTCTGCTGAACATGAAATAATGATTTTCTGCCAGTATAATTACAAAGCTAACATCTGATAGAGTCAGCATCCAGGGGGGATTATCACATGCATGAGTATTAGACCTCATTACCAGCTTGACTGCAAAATTATTACATCTTGTAATTGGATGGCGAGATTTATACACAGATTGGGCCAGGGTTCCTCGGTAAGATTGTAATTACAGGCTTCGCTGGTTCGCTACTTATCACACCGCATGCAGGAGGGAGGAGGTGCCGAAAAACAAGCGGAGAAGAGGGAAAGGAAGGAGCGTTTCATTAAGCAGGGCTACCCTATCAATGGCAAAATGGTGTCGTGGCCAGGCTGCGCGGATGGCTGGGGCGAGTGGGTAACATCGTCCCTCTCCTTCTCTATTTATGAGGCCAAACAGTGGAGGTGTTTGCAGAGAGGGGGGTGGAGGGGAGGGTGGGGTGGGCGTGAAGGGGGGCATTTATTATTACTGGGGTTCCTCTCTCTGACAAATGGGATTTCATTTATTTAACCTCTGCTGATCTATTCCAGTGAAACGTATAAACAAGCCATCCGTTTTTTTACGACCGCCGCAGAGTCAACGCCTCAATTATCTAAAGGCTAACTGAGTGTTAAAGTGAGCCATCTGCCAGTGGGAAGCCCATTGATTTAATTTGCCTTGTGGTTTTACCCCCGATGCAACCGGGGCCCCACTTTGTGCCTATAGAAAAAGAGGCGACAGATACACATATCCCTCATTGAACTTGAGTTCAAAGAGAGTGGTCATGGGGCGTTTGTGCGCACGCGGTTGTTGCCATGTCACCGTGCGCTCCCCTGTTCCCCCTCGCTGCATATGTGCTTCCACTACACCTCATACTGTTGTGTCAAATGCACGTGAAAGGGAGAGAGAGAGACTCAGAGAGAGAGAGAGAGAGAGAGAGAGAGAGAGAGGAGTTAAGGGAAATCAATATCTGGGCTTAAATTTGACGAGGAGGATGTCGGCCTGCCAATGGAGGGGACACCTTTGTTCTCCCGTAGCCAGCTAATCTCTGCCTGCATGCTCAACGACTATTGACACAGCGTGTGTGTATGTGGGTGTGCGCTTGTCTGTGCGAATTTCTAATGTCTGTGTTGTTGCATGCATATATTTTCCCCCCGCTACCTGATTGGATAATATGTGAGTAGTATCTGTAAGCATGCATGTTTGTGTGTGTGTGTGTGTGTACATGTGTGTGTTTGCATCCTGGAGGGCTCCTTTGCAGCTAATTTTATAGTCGGCCCCACACACTAATCAGTTTGCCAGCAGTAATGGAGTTGTTATTGGAGTCCATTACAAAGACCCAGGTTGGATCAATGCTGGTATCAGTGTTCACAGATGCAGCTAGTTCAACCCGTGCAGACACAGAAATGCGGAGGGGGATGTGTGAAAATGTGTGTGTGTGCATGTGTGTAAATACTTGCTCAGTTAGTGCTTAAACTTAATAATACAACTACTATTATGTTATTTATTTGTAATAATGTACATCAAATGATATAACGCTGTCTATCATTTTGGAATAAAATAACGGAAACAAAATATGGTCACAAAGCAAAACTCACTTAAAAATATGTCTTCATGGGTGTATGTGTTGTGTTATGTAGAATGCACCCGGGCTGTTCAGAGCAGCACGGCTACCACATTCAGCCAATAATCACCTGCTGCTCACACTGTGAGTGTTATTGGCAAGCAGATGAGAGAAAATCCCTTTAAGTGACACTTAGTCTCTTCTTGAGCATCAGCTAAAGAACACATGGTTTACTGTGGTGGAGACGCACGAGCACCTTCACAGAGCTAAGTACAACACTTCAAAATGTCTGTTTTGTTGCCATGTAGAATTTAAGCAAATTTCAAATTTAAATCTCAAATGCAATTTTATAACGTTATTTGAATTCCTATACAAATTCCTTTATGTCTTATGTACAAATAAAATTTTAAACCTTCTTCAATGAAATGTCTTATTCAGCCCATTCTCTCTCCTCTTTTCCTCCTTCTCCCTCTATCATTTACACTGGCATCTATCCCTAGCCCACCCCACCCCTTTACCCTGCCTCAATTATTCATCCTCCTTCTCCCCCTCCCTCCACCCTACCTCCTTTCCTTCTCCTTCCTCTCTCTTTCCCTAATACTTCATTTTCCTTTTTCTTCCCATCCTCTTCTTCCTTCTCCTCTATTTTTCCATCTTTCAGTCAAAGTCCCTGCCCCTCCCACTCTCCCTCCATCTCTGTTTCCCCAGAGTCACTCATATGGTATTTAAGTGGAGTGGGGCCCATTAACCCTGCCAGCTTGTGTCTCTCCTCTCCTCCATTGATCAGAATGCACACTGGAGATATTTTATTACCGCTGGTTGTGGGGGACTGACGCAGCCGTTTAAGCAACTCTTCATTTTTAGTCATGATGGAGCGCAATCGTCTGTGTGTGTGTGTGTGTGTGTGTCTCTCTGTGTGTGTGTGTATGTGTGAATGAATATAAGACTGGACACAGATTGGAAGGAAAGTTGTTCCCCCAGGGAACCATCAGAGGGAATTTTAAACACATTTGGGCCGAAAATGGCTGCTTTTATTTTTTCTTTTTCTTTTATTATTATGTGTTTTCATTAATTGCATCAGTCAATTTCAGATGTTGCTTGAACTTACAGATGTCTTTGTATTTTTGAAGCCACCTCTTATTTCTTCTGCTTTGCACAAAATGCTGTGTATTAAATAAGTTCAAACATTGTGATACCATGTCTCTAAATCAATGCTTCTATCTTTGGTTATTGGTTTGACAGTTTAAGACTCATATTGTAGTGAACAGCCAATCAAAGAAATTTTTATCAGAAATCCCATAAAGATTATGGGAAGTTTGTCGCTTACTCATTTGTGGAGCAGAGCAAAGTAAGCTTGGACTCACATAATGTAAAACTTATCTTGTAAGTTACAAAATGTTAATACAACTATCTTGAAAGTTCTCTGATATCTGTCCACATTTGTCAGAATATATCAGCTCTTTCCATTTATTGTTTGCAACACTTTAATTTGGTATTTTCTCATTGATTAAAATGGCGTGGGTAAAATATTGGAAACACCTCTCAGTATAATGCATCAGAATTCAACATCACCACAAACTGCAGTCGACAATATTATAAGTTTAATCAGCACTTCTCTAAGGCAACTTCAGCAAAAACGTAGTTGTGTGTTTTGTCATATTTTGCCATATAGTGATCACAATTGTGATGCAACATAATCTTGATCTACAACTATTTGGGAGGTACTATGCATTTGCACCATGACACTATCTATCATAGTACTTTCCACATCCAGCACAATCACTAATCCCCACTCTTCCAGTATATCACTGCAGATGGATCCAAAAATGCCACTGACCAGTTTAGCATGTAGCCTGTTTGGGCGTGCTAGAACTAATGTAAAGTATTGTACCTTTTGTGTTTCACAGTAAATGGCTGCAGCTGTACCAGAGGGAGGAATTGGCAACAGCAGAGACAGATAAATGAAAGGTGAGCAGGAGGATGTCGGCAAAGCTCTCCAGGTAAATGTCAAGGAGGCTCAAATCCAACTGCTCATAACTCTGCATAGATAAGATTCATCCACGGCTCTTCGCAGCAGTCTCATAGCTCCCAGGGCCTCTCTTTTCGCTATGATATGGGGTAGTTCACCTCACCACTTCTCTCTATTTCTATCATGGTTATTCCATAGCCTGTAGGCAAGATTGCACAACTGAAGAGTGGATGAGTCATGGAATAATTCTGGGTTGAAGCACCATTCAGTTATTAGATGCTGTGGAGTAGCAGCTCCTCTTCCAGGAATATTCAGCATGTGCTTATATGCTGAAGTCACATACATAATAATAATAATAATGATAATAATACAATTGATTTTTTTTTTATCATAATCATATGCTTTATGTTTATTAAAATTGATCATTTTTGCTGTGAAGAACTTCATAGCAGCTATCACATAAGTGCACATAAGTAGCAAAAAAATTGTTTATGCCCCATTATCAATAAGCCCTTTGGTCATACAGCTGGTTAGAAAAAGGGGAATATGCTCAGCGATGTCACTGTGAACACATCTGGCTAAAATCAGGATTTCAAACAAGGGTAAAACACAGGCTGCAAAAACAAAATGCACCGCAGATGTTGAGACTAGACTTGAAAACAAGCTGGACACCTTTGAGCTGGAACCTGCTCATATAATGGCTCAGGTACCAAAAAAGACCCATCAGCTGTAAAACAAATGTCATTTATATTAGTCTTTGCAACTAAGAATTAAACGTGTTGATTTGCACTGGACTAGTTCATTCTAATGGTATTGCTTTGAATAAGTAAAAACAGCACACACAGGTTAAATATTCAGTCTGTGTTGATGTTTCCTTATACAACCCATTATTTTACTTCACCACTTTTCTTCAGGAGTGAAAAACCATGGTGGCTGCACAGACTTTATTTTATTTTTATTCTTTCATTAATTTTTCTATGACAGCTCCTGAGATTGAAAGCGGGCGCGTAGCACTGTGAGCCACTTTGGGGACAGGAACAAATGAGGAGATAATGAAAGAAGTGAGCCTGGGGAGGAAACCAAAACAGAGTCAATGAGTTTGTTCTAATTTCTCCTTAGCTCAGCACTTCTTGGCATGTGAGTTTGACTTGATTCAACATGAGGATAAATGTCAAAACGCAGGGATTTTTTTTTTTTTTTTTTAACTGTAAAAAGCACAAGTGCTCACACAGAGGCATGCACACGGATAGAAACATGTGTGCAGGTAAGCTGGAGTGCACACACACACACACACACACACACATGTTAAGCCTTTAAGCCTTTATGACTTGCTGAGATACCAAATAATTGCATCAAGTTTAAAAGCTGAAGGTAACTGTTTACAGAAAAAAATACCTGCTCATGAAATCTGAAGGCGTGATACACATTTGATTATAACGATTGCATTTATCATAATAACCCACTAGTGTGTAATGTGAGCTCTACATAATAGATCACATTGCACAACAGTGCACTGTGTAGCCAGTTGTATTTCATTGTAATGTATTTTGTATGGCACTGGACCAAAGTGAGATCTCAATCATTCACACAGACCGGTGTTATTGTTATTGTTGCTGACATCTACATGTTGACACATTGTCAGCAGGAAAAGAGAGAGAGAGGGGGAGAGAGCCTTGGCAGCTCTGTTGCGTGTGGAAAAAAACTGAAAAAAAAAAAAAAAAACTCTAGTGGACGTGGAGTCGGCTCAGCACAAGGAACTGGCCAATTATTTCTGAAATGGCAGGGGAGTTTTTGAAATGTGAGAATGTTTCCCTGGATATATACCTCAGACAGCAAATAAATGACAAGCACATAAACAAGACGTTCGAGTGATGACTTTTTCCCCCCTTTCCTTTTCCCTTCACACACACACACACACACAAAATGGACAGAATAGTGTTTCTGATATCAAAATTATTGACTCAAAAGCTCCGGCTGCTCAGCAGGAGCATTCAGGCTGTGTGTGTGTGTGTGTGTGTGTGCTTAAGCCTCCGTGTGTGTTTTCGCTGTGTTTGTTTGCGTGTGCACACAGATTCCATTCTCGAAGCAGCAATTCAAAGGTTGGCCTGTGTATCATAAACCTGTGCTGTTTGACATTTGATTAAATAGCATTACTGCCAATCAGCAGAGCAGGATGCTGAGCGTCGGGTCACACAGGCTGCAGATTCTTTCCCTCACTGTTGACAGGCTGCACATTAGAAAGCCATTATAAGCCCAAATCAACATGGTTATACACGATCAAATGTATCTGCATTTTTTTCTTTTGTGCCAATCATATGCAAGGTAGTTGATGTTCTCAATGATCATGTGTTTTACAGCAAAATATATGAAACATTGTTTAGAAATGAGCATCTCTGTTTGATAGACCAATAATTTTCAAAGGTGCATATTTGGTTTAGTACATGTACATTTGGATCCAGGACCAGCGCAAGCAAATCACCTCTCAGGCTGAAATCTGCTTCAGATTTAGGGGATTCTTTGCCTCCCAGCCTGAATTTGTTGAGATATTGTTTCCTAATTTTGTCTCCCCTGAAGTAGCTTTAAATCATATTTTGTCACACTGTCCAACTTTTTATTGATTGTAGGTGATGTTCATTTCAATAAGGTGTTAACCCAAACTTCCATGTTTTTTATGTCTGTACCATTTCGTCAAGTAGAAAAAAAACTGATTCATTTTACACATTAAAATTCAGCCAAACATATTTAACGTTGTAAAATCTGGGATTTGCTCTGGAATTAAAATAAAGTTGTGGCTTCATAGTCATAATCAGTTGTAACAGAAATCATGTGTACTTTACATGTTTTCCTGTTGTCCAGGCTCAAAGTGGTTTCTGTTCATTTCTGTATGTTATGAAGGAATCTTGAATTTTGTTGTCACACTGAAATTAAAACTGCATTTAATTCTTTCAATGTTAGAGCAGAGTTTATCAGCCAATTTGCACAACTGCATGTGATAATCATCCATTTCTTACAAAACAACATGGTGCGATACAGTAACATACATAAACCTGCATATATACTCATTAAGATACGACTGTAAGAGCAACAATTTTCGAGATTATGGATGTAAAAATGGTCTCTGAGGCAAATGGACTTATGTTGAAACATGATACAGAAAACACATGAAGACGCTGTCAGAACACGTGGAGTCAAAGCAAAACCGTGTCAAAGATGTTCCTCTCGGTGTTTGACCAGTCGAGCATTATCATACATATTTCTTTACATCCTCAAATGACTGTTCATCAAATATTTAACTTTACTTCTTGGCCAACTGTTTCAGAAATAGATGATCCCACTTTGCCTACAACTAATGACAGTGTTGATCAAAACACAAGAGTCAGGTATCGAGTCGAAGAAAAAAAAACCAGCAGTATTTATTTGTTTTCGGGTCAAGCTTCTTCCACAATAAAAGGTTGACCCATGACCCCTCTGTCCATTAATCAATGTAGAGATGAATAAATAAGTGGGATATGTGGCAGCTGGCCTTCCAACAAGCTGTCTACAACTGTCCAAACCACTTCAGTGTCATTTGCCAAGGAGAGGCCTATAGATCAGCCAAATGGAGTTTGAAACCTAAAGAGTGACCAGGGGATTGGAGAGAAGACGAGAGGATGATAGCCAACGCAATCTGCTGCTGGTGTGGGGGGTCTCTCGCCCAGAGAGAGAGAGGGAGCGGGAGGAGAAAGAAAAGGGTGCTGGAATATTGCATAGACGAGAAGAGAGGATGTGTAACAACAAGTAATGAGACAAGAAATCAGATACTGGGTAATATGTTGCCGTGGGTGGTCTCAGGACATTCAGAGGAAGGTTACGATGGTGGTCTGAAAGGTGAGGAATTTAGAAGTGAGAGGACAGTAAGAGACAGCTTTAAAGGGGGATTTAAAAGGGAAAATGTGATAGTGAGAGTTTGTTCTCTGGGGTGTATCTGATTTGGGAATATGCTTTGACCAGAGCAGGATCTTGTAGCAAAAGCAAGTGAAAGATGCACAGTAGTCAGATTTGACTGTGGAAGGTGGCCTGTGAGTGGAAACACGCATAATTTAAATAGAAATAGAATGAAATGTAAAATCAGTAGATGGAGCGAACAATGGATTAATGGACACAAGATAGAAGGAATGTGAAGCGAGATATGAAGTAGACGGAGGAGAGGGAGTAACAATGCGCTCTACTCTTTCCATTATTGATTGTGAGCCGAGCCCACCAGAGGCACCAGATGTCAACCAGGCAGTTTAAGTTTCCACTGGCCTGTTTAAAGCTGCCAAAACTCATCTCCCTCCCTCATCGTCTCTGTGATTCTTTCTCCTCTTTGCTACCAAATCTCAAATCTTGTTTTTCCTTAAAGGGACAGTCCAAAGATTTAGGTTTGCACTTACACAAAGTTGGGAGGCTTTCAAGAGACATATTTTAAAAAGAAGATTGTTAATTAACATAATGTAGCACGTCAAAAATGTTGATATTGAACACTTTTATTAGTGAAAGTTTACTTTTCTGCCAAAATATTCAGTATTACAACACAACATCTGTTGTAGTTACTGAAGCATTATTAAGCCTTTTTATGTCATAGTTAGCCAAACCCCACACCCTGGTGTCAAAGTCCTGTGCCCAGCATTCACCCTGATCACTTCATAATGAACTCTGAACATAATCCAACCACTGTTAATGTTTGTCACCATGACATAGTTGTAAAAACAGTTTAGCACTGTATATATATGTAATTTGTAGGCGACAGGGTTTCTTTCATTAGACTTCCTCTCTCTCTCTCTCTCTCTCTCTTTCTCGCTGTCTGTCGTCGTGTCCCTCTATCTATCACCTACCATTGCTTCTAATGACCAAATTGATTTAGGGCTAATGACTTCTGGGATACAGTGATACTCAGCACATCATAATGGACAGAACAGTGAAGGAATGGAAGAAAATCTCTGTGTGTTTCTGTGCACATGTGCACTTTTTACACACACTGTTTTTTGTTTTTGTTGAGAGTAAGAGTGTGTGTATGTGTGTCCTCTCTGTATTTCATAGGTTAGTATCTCTGGGACACATCGCGATCGTCCCAGTGACCTGATCCTGAACAAATGAAATAGTAACGCTTTGGATGGGAAACAAGAGCAGCCACATAATTCTATTTGAAGAGAAAATCAATTCAACACCAAAACACAGGTCCCCCATCCACCACACTGTGTCTCCACTATGGCTGTGTATAAAGTCACTGTCCGACTGTGTGTGTGTGTGTGTGTGTGTGTGTGTGTGTGTGTGTGTGGTGTAGTTGCTGTTGTTCCTTTACAGTGTTGTTTATATCTTTTTCAGGGATAATGGCACATTTACGTCTCTTTTGTTTCAGTCTGTCTTCCCACAGCTCAACATGGTAAAACAATACATATTTGAATGCTGTAATTTGAGACTTAGCAGCATAACCCAGGCTGTTGAGAGCAAATGTTTTACTTGACCTCCTTTTTGCTGCACAATATCAACACTATCATGCTGCGTGCATTGGTACTGAATATACCACAGAACCTGAACTGTTCATGCAGAACAGTACTGTACAAAGATAATCACTGGGATGTGATGTACCTCTTCACTTTATGGAAAACACTTTGATTCCTGGCCTCTGATAAACTGTGTTTATAAATGTGCAGAACAACAAAAATGTGGGGCGAACTTGCTATACTTGCTATCAACTCAGTTCTTTTTAACTTAACTCACTTGACTCCAGCTCAACACATTGGTCTTCATTAGAATAAAAGTAAATGCAGTTTGTAAGTATTTGCACTATCACACAGTCTTTTGTTCTGTCCTTCAGCACATTGGATTTGAAATGAAACAACGACTGAGGTTAAAGTGCTGATTTTCAGCTTTGTTTGAGAACGTTCACATCTATACTGGGGGACAGTGTAGGAATTTATACACATAGTTCCCCAGAAAAAAGAATGTCCAAATGCTTAAACCACTGCAATGCAATTCAGAAAAGAAGACACACATGAGAGCACGCACACCTATACAAGTCACACACTCTTAATCAGACAAGATTGGAAGATTATTTTCAAACTTCACCTTGCTCTTCTCTCTCTTCTGTCACTCTATTGATTTCCTGACAGTGGAATGAGAGGGGAGCATGCGACCTATTAAAGACCAGTGTCTGGTGTCTTAAAGGTTAACTAATCAACGGTAATGGAAAAGAGTCAGACACTTTTACCTCACCACATACACACACACACACACAGAAACACGTATGCATCATGCTAAACTTTTTATACAAGAATGTTACAGCCCCCACGTGTGTGTTTGTGTGTGCAAATAAAATGAAAACCACTTTTACTCAAGCTTTAAATCTGCAAAACTACATGTTGGGTGAATGGAAGTGAGGGAAAACAATGTGAATATGACTGTGTGTGTGTGTGTGCATGGGGATTTATTTGTGTGACTGTAAACGCGAGTGCAAGTATGTGTGTGTTGCATCAGATGCATAAGTGGTATTAATCACATTTAGTTTTGCATGGTCCAGAAGTGATGTCCAGGTCCGTGTTGAAATGTTGCAGCATTGATAAGGTGTGACTGGGCCCAGTCAACTGTAAAGGTTTTGATGTCGCATTATAGACTGTTTAGTTCTGCGTTAATGGGCTGCTACACAGGAGAATGTTACATTTACATCAGTCAACTGGGACATGAAATACTTTTATTATTTTTTCTGGGGTTTCTTTTTTTTTTATCTCTATGATGTATTTATTTCTTTATGATAATTCTGTGACATAAATAAAATTAACAACAATCAATACAAATTTTTAACAGAATCATCTTATTAGTATTTGAGCTTCTCACTGTAATCTATTGCCCACTGTGGGATTTCCACTGTCACTAATTAATCTCATATTTCCAGTATGGTTCCTTTATGCTTGTGCCTGTGTTTCATTGCCTGGCTTCTGTAGCACTACAACCCATGATGTGTCTGCCACTTGTATTTCCGATTTTGAGCAGCACCGTTGCAATACTTCAAGAAACCAGGAGGTGGCAGCTCTTAGACTGTTTCCACAAGCTCCTGACCCCAGCAGAGCATCAGCACTATCACACTACCTTTAATATTTAGAAAAAGAAAAAGAAAAAAAAGATTTATAAGAATTTGGGGAAAGAAAAATTTAAAAAATGGTTTTATTAATTTGCAATGATTTGTGCAGAAGCTTAACTGTAAAATATGTCAATTAACTGCTTTCTTTAAATTGATTTTAAAGTCACTAATTCCACCACTTACATTTTTTCTTTCAGTGCAAACAATTCAATCGACTTCTTTATTGCCAATGTTCTCCCCTGACGTCCTTCTCTAAGTGACTGACTTGACTTTCAAGCCATCAGCACCATCACATCCCCAAATGTTCTTGCAGTGACCAACTGGCGGGCACGTGGAGGAACAATCAGCCACTGCCATGTCCATATACCTGCTTTAGTTACATTAGGAATTGAGAACGTTCCCAGGGGGTGTTTTGTGTCCATTTAGTCCCCCTTTTCTTCCTCTGCGAGAGGTCACACACCCACACGGCCAGTTTACATTTCCTCTGTCACAAAAGCAATACACTGCAATTTCCCTGCACGAAATACCCCCTCTGGTCACTACCAACAGAATGACCTTTTCTTTCTGTCTCTCTCCCTCCCTCACTTCTTTTTTTCCCACGTGTGATTTAAACACTGACAATCCATCTTCAAATAAAAATACACACTTATATGTTGTTGTTTTTCCCACTTCCCTCCCCCCCTCCGATCCCCTCTATCCATACAGGAATGGATGATAATCCTCCTGAAAGAAACATAAAGGGAGTTGGAAACAGAAGCAGAAGTGTGTGCATGTGGAAAGCCAAACAGGAGGAATTCATCGCTGACCTGCAGCAGTGGCAGTAGCAGCAGCGTGGATTGGCAACAGGAGCTATTCCCCCATGACTTCACCCTCTCCTTTCCACACTTCTCCTCTCCTCCCACCTTTTCAACCCTTTTCCTCCGTCTTCCCCTGGGTGCCTCCTCCTCCCCTTCTCTTTTTTCGCTCCAATCTTCCTCCTTACTTCCACTTTACTCTCCGTCTCTCCTCAACCTTCCTCTCTCCGCTCCGTTCCTCTGTAGCCTTCTTGTATTTTCTTTAGTTTTTTTTTGCCGCTTTTGCTTCCCTTCTCTCTTTTCCCTCTTCTGCGTCTAGTGGCCATTTCTTTCTGTTCCCCTTCTCCCCATCTGGCCTTTCTCGTCCCTCTTACTTCACTCCTTCCCTCCATCAACCCCCCCTCCGCCCTGCTCCTCCACCCACACACACACATACACACACACAGACGCAGACCACTGTTCCCTCTCTTACCCTCTCTCAGACTAACACAGGGTCTTTCCGGCCCACTGCCTCTCCTGTTCAAATGTAACAATGCTCAGCGTGATTTGATGATGGCCTCAGTTCACCGGCCTCTGTGTGTGTGTGTGTGTGTGTGTACTGGACGAGTGTGTTTATTCAATTCCTATATCCAGACCCCAGCACTGAAGAAAAGTAGTATAGAGTGTGAATTATTATGCAGAAAACAAAAAAAGGAAAAGGAATTAACAAAAAAAAATGGAAATAAATAAAAGTTGATTTAAACAAAGTGTAAATTTATTCTATAATGGAACTTTTTAAAGACGTTATTTCTCTTCTTGTTAACTTTCTTAATTCCTCATGTCATTTTAAGTTAAACTCTCTTTAGTTTTCTTTCCTTTTTTTTTTTTTTTTTTTTTGATTTGTTTGATTTGATTCTCATTTCATTCATTTCTTTGGTCTTTTTGTGACTCATTTATCCATCTTCTCTGCTCCTTGTTTCTTGATTTCTTTAAAAGTAACTAAACACTCTATCCCCATCTATATGTCCAAAAATACTGACGCCACACATACGTATCCACCTTCCTCACATGTCTACATACATGAGTGTAATGTAGCTGTATGTTGTCTTTATGTGCTTTAATGTGTGTTTGTCTGAAGGTATGTGTGAATGTTTATGTGACTTTTCTGTGTCTTTTCTGCAAAGACGTGTGAGAAAAATGTGTCTCCTCCAATCAACCACAATTCAATGCAATATTAAATAAATAGATAAATAGAAATCTGCTACAACAAACTCCTTATGAAAGTGCAACATCATGGACAAAGAAAGTAAACTTTGATAACAGCATAGTGTGTGTGTATGCGTGTGTGTGTGTGTGTGCGTGTGTGTGTGCAGGTGTTGGCTCTCCTCTCTATGCAAGCACAGGCATTAAAACACATCAGGAGGCGGGGGGGATATTGACTAGGCTGTGTCTCCCTCACACTCGTGTTTGGTCGGCAGGCAATCTACCAACCGTCAATCACGGAGAGGCGACCCAAGTTGGGAACCATCAAACAGCCTGACTTCTGGTGTCAGTGCTGAGGGGGATCTATTTCAGCGTGACACGCCATCAGCGGCAAATCTAAAGAGGGCTCCATTGTCAGAGCTGGGGGAAACACACAAGGATACACATATTCATGAATGAGCAGCTACATGTGCACACACATGCATGCACCTTGCAGCCATCTACATGTTTTGCTTCACCCTGAGAGAAAATTTACATCCGGCCATATCAAATTATTTTTTTCTTCCCTGTAAATAATAGTGTATGCATAAGAATTGTAATAGTGGCTACATTCAGTTTCTATAGAGAATCTATTCCATTGAATTTTCTTTGAATGATTTGCTTGCTCCATGTATGTTTTTTTTTTTTTATTATAATTTTTACAGTGCAAAACCACATCATAGCAATTTGTATAAATGATTTAGACATTTTGATGATAAAAAAATGAAAGTTTTACCCACCATCATAGCAATTAATTAATGTTAACCCATAAACTAGATTAAAAATCTATTTTCCTCTTTACCTGTGTTCCTCGATTGGTTTGAATGAGACAATAATAAAGCATCGACGCCCTCCAGGCCTTATGATCATTTGAAATCGATTGATAGAAAATTACATTTTCCACCAAAGCTCTGCACTTCGCCTAACCTTTGAACTCTTGCCACTGTCGCCCCTGGCTCTCCGGCAGCCATGGATGGTAAAGTTCAACATGACATTCAGACACATATAGGTGCTCTCACGCTTTGAATACAATTAAAAGGTTGCTCTGTCTTTTTTTTTTTCCATGTGAGTGACTGATTTAAACCTCATGGGAATGAAGGCAGTTGTTAATGAAAAATAAAGAAATGTTGTTTATAGTGAAACTGTAGCTGTTAAATATTAGTTTTTATTTCAACATTTGTGGTTTAATATAATCTTAAGAGCATATTAAACCATGCAGCTCTGCAGGAGGAACCTATTTGTCTGCATAAACTCTCACCATGATTATGAGTTATTAATTACCTTTAACGCCGCCGCCTAATACGTATTCCTTAGGCACTAGCACTCTGGAGCCCTTATACCAAAGTCATCTGGATGCTTAAACACCGCTCCCAAATTAACTGGTGACAAGTCTTGTCAGCATAAAGTATTACTTAAGCAAAGCATATTGATCCTAATTTAAATGTACAACTATATGCATATTGATTATCTGAAAACCATTATCACAACGAATGAATGAGCAGAGGCATATCTTGTTGTTAATTATTTCTTAGACATAAGATAGCAGGCCGGGACGGACAGTAAAGCGCCTCAGCTTAATAATGACGCGATGGGAAGAAATGAGAAGAGATAAATGTTTATTGTTTATGATGCATGAAGCGGCGTGTACTTAGAGAGTCCTCGCGGGTGATTTGTCATTTGCGGTTTGTACATGAGAGGCAATAAAACGGAGAGAGGGAAAGCGAGAGGCTGCATTCCTCCTAACACATGGTAACATAAGACAGCGAAGTCTTTCGGACCACCATCGTTGAAAAGTGTTTCCGATGAGGTCAAAAAGTGATTCACAGCTGCCATCAATCTCAATCTTATCTCTCAGAACACATCTATCGTCTTTGCCTTAAGTCTTATTTTCCTGCTGCCAACATAATTAAAAATGATGCAACATTAAAGCTGCTGTAAATAATCTGTGCAGCATTCTCACAATACCAAAAAAAAAAACAGCAGGATGCATGCTGGATGCTGCAGCAAATGAGCGAGCCTCCATCAGGAGTGAATGCTGACAGAATGAGACATTGTACTTTTGAGCCATGAAATTACAGGCTGGTAAGCCCAAGGCAGTCTCCAGGTGTGACTGATGCAATCGGTGGGGCCTGCTCGGACGAACGCAACAGCGTGTGTCGCTGCCTGATCCGCGCCTCCTGCCAGGTCGACACTGCGCATGTACGGACGTGCGGCCCTGCAGTGTGATTGGTTGGAGAAGAGTCAGGGTTAGAATAACTCACCGGTCAGATGTTAGCACCTGATCTGAAACAGGTTCTAACAGTGCTCGCCAACATTCCTGCCTGTCAATCATGTTATAGATCTCCAGGATGTAACTCATCGCGAGCACCAAAGATGAATGATGGCACTTGATGGACTGTATGTATGCATGACCTCCCAGTTTGAAGCTATATAGAAAACAGTATGGGACTGTTTTCCAAGTGCCCTAAACCAAACCAAATAGATGGGGAAAGTTGGATAAGTGTAATGGCCACATACAGTAACTATTTTATTTATTGTTGGTTACATTCAAATTCACAGCAGCTGTAACTGTTGTAGATACTTTGATATCACAGGATTGATTTTTTTTTTTCTGTTGCAGCACTGTTGTCCTCAGATTCACTGCAGACACACAACTGGGGACTTCTATAATGGCTGTAATCCTTTAGGGTGTGCAGTGGTTTGGCCTTTTATGTAGCCTCATGTACTTGTATTGGCTTGGCCTCAGCGCTACACTGACAATTACAGAGATAAGCTGATGAAGTGTTTTATGAAAGTTGTAACCCCTTAAGAAAAGAAAACACAGAATCTGTTTACCTCAATTTACGTCTAATAATATAATTGTTTAGAGCAGGCCTGGTATTCACAAATTTGATTCGCACTAATTGCAGTTTAATTCCATTGAGTTGCGTGTTGAGCTCGAACAGGGGGGTGGTCTCAGTGGAGAAGCTAACTGTGCTGTTCTCTACTGTACTGTGACAATTACAGTGAATCAAAGCCGCAGCGTGGGGCCCTTTAAACTTCTCCCTCCATGGTTCCCACACCTGTCCTCAGGGCACCAAGATTTATGTTTCTGTCCGGCCGATGAACCACTGCGGCCCTCACTTACAACGCTCCTGTCTCCTCCTATGTAGTACGCTTGTAGGTGTGTATTAGAATGAATGTATAGGGGTATGCGAATGCTTGTAACACTGCTGGGGGTCCCGTACTGGGACAGTCAAACTTTCAATTGGCTAACAATGAACTCTGTGGTCGAACTCGCAATGTACAACTCACTTCTGTTGGGACGTGTTACTCCCTGGCCAGAAAACTCATAGATACTGCATTTCCCTTTCATTAAAATGACAAACTTCATTACTTTTTTCCTTTAAAATGGACGCACATGTGCTTGTTTGCCAAATTAACTATTACGCAAAATGCTCAGTCTTTGCTCAAAGAGAAAGTTTTGCAATAATAAAATTAGTATCTGTAAAAATATTAATTAGCATTTTACACTTAAAGACTTACAGAGAATGAGGAGAAAGACTGGTCCATAGACTGTGTATTTGATGGAAAGCAAATGGTTAAAAATACGTGTGACAATCATATTAAAATAACGTCCACTATGCACAAAATATTTGCTAATGTATAAAAAAAATCAACATATGCACATAAGCAAAAGAATTCAAACTGTAGGATGCTGGTGTTAAATTGCCACCTTCTCCCAGACTCTAATCTGACTCGGCTATCATCCTCTTCAGCAGGATGGAAAACAGTGGCTACTATAACAGTGTGTTCTCCAAATGCCAGCAACAATTAGAGTCATGTCCTCCGCGAGCTTCTGTGACACTCTCCTGATGGCGATAATATGCCGTCCTCATAAATATGATGGGCTCTTAAAGGACCCACAGGACGCTGCTTAAATCCATCTGAAATATGCATAATGTCCCCCCGTCTCTCCTACAGTGAGAAGAGAGATAGGAGGCTCATGTCCTATATAATTTCATGGCTGGCCCATTTAGGCTCACGTACAGCACAGCAGTGAATCTGATGTGAATCAAGTATCGAAGAATTACTTTAACTGTACTTTTCTTTCTCCAAAAACATAGGAAAATTACATTATTATTTTATTATCATTATCATTTATTTTGTCTATTTAGTATATAGGTTGCCACTGTAACAAAATATAGTATGCTTAGAATGCCATTATTCCAGATGAATCACAATCTAAAAAGATAAAATCAATGAACTTCAGATAGATTAATCAGCTCAGCATGAAAGTAGTTGATAGAGCTTATTGACTTTCAATTGACTCTTCTCTCTAAAACAGGACACATTTTGTCAAGAAATGCCGAAATATACAACACATCAATTAATTAATCAATCAACATGTTTCAAAGATTAGTCACATAAACTTTAACATACTGAAAACCAGCAAACTCATATCCAATATTTCCAATAAGCTGCGCTGCTCATCAAAGCAGAAGGAAGGAAATCTCATGGATCCCAGGCTATCGAGGAACTGAGACGAGAGGGAAAATATCGAGCTTTAAACAGTAGCTTTTAAAAGGTAAATGGAGTCAAAATGCTTCAACCAATAAATTTGCCCCCAGAGACAAGAGGGAATGCGTAGCGGGCAGAATAATACATGTGGGCGAGGGGGTAATGAATTGGAAGGGATGCAGAAAATGTGCAGCGCTGAGCACGGCCCTTTGAAATGGATGGGGAGTTTGCAGAAAATACCGCTCAGACGACCTCTGAAGCATCTTCCTCGGAGAGAGAGATGACTCTCCTCCAGCTGATGTTCGGCCTCTCTGTGTCCACAGGGTCATGTCGGATATATACTGTACATTGGTTTATGCCACCATTAAGCAGGGGCACAATGTTGGGCTAAACATGCCTGCAAGGAGCGAGGTGAAAGAGGCCGACTGGACGGCCATCTGTCCCACAGTGGGAGCTTCCTGTTGTGCTCAGGGCTCTCTCATTTCAACCCATTGATGGGATTTTAAGTCGGTATTGTTCTTTGTATTAACTTTCCAAAGTGAGTCAAGGATTTGTGTTCATTTGAAAGGACTGAAGTGATGCTACATCTTTACTTGAACCTCAAATATTGTGCTGGATTTTAAGACTTAATGTCTGCTTCCCTCTTCCATCTGGCCAGTATAGGAGAAGGAAAACTGAAATGCTTGCCTCCCGTGCATGCTCTGGCTTTGTTGAAGGCGCTGCGTCTTTGTGATTCTCGCAGCAGCTGTTCCTCTGTTATGGCAGGAATGTCTTGTCCTTGCGACAGTGGCTCACTCTTTGGTGAGATGAGAGCATTTCAAAGCTCGCTGCAGTGTCGCTGCTTTAAGGGCTGCATTCTGTGGTACTCTAAAGTGCAGTGGCATGTTGTTCTACAGCGAGTTCATTCACTTCACGAACCTGTAAAAGCCCCCAAAAGTTCAATGTGTAAACATAAATAAAGCAGAATGTGATCATTTGATAATCCCTTCTGACATACGCTCAATTGAAAACAGTACAAAGACACAATATTTGATGTTTGACCTCATTAGCTTTATTGATTTTTGTGAATATCTGCTGCGAATTTGATGCAGCAACATGTGTCAAACAAGTTGGGACAGGAGCAACAAAAGACTGTGAAAGTTGTGGACTGATCCAAAAACACCTGTTTGGATCATTCCACAGGTAAACAGGCTCATTGGTAACAGGTGATAGTATCATGATTGGGTATGAAAGGTTCATCCTGGAAAGACTCAGTCGTTCACAAGTGAGGATGGAGAGAGGTTCAACACTTTGTCAAACATATGGTTGTATAAAGGAGATTACTATACGGGCTTGGAGACACTTTGTAAAATTGTTGATGGGAAGCACCAGTTTGTTTGCAGATGATCACATTCTGTTTTTATTGGGGTTGTAGTTGTGGTCAGGCTTCATATTCTGTGCTACCTTCTCATCCTCATCAAGCGAGTGTTACACTGCATAGTCTTCATTATGTTCCATTACCAGCTGTAAAAATGGATCTGAAAAACACACATAGCATATCAAACAAAGTGCATGTTTGATATAGATATGACTGAAATATAAAAAAAAGGCATGCCTTATATATTTACATGACAGTAATCAAATGCTACTACTTATACTATACTTATACAATTTTTTGGCATCTTGATCCACATGACCCGAAATATTGTCATTTGTGCCAGCACTTTTTTCTCCATTCTGCCACATAGATTCTCAAATCATATAATAGAGATTCAGGAGCATCTCTCTGTCCTTGTCTCCTTCTCATGGTGAGAAAGGATGCTGTATCCTAAAATTTCACAGAGTACGCAGGTTTGACAAGTGTTGTGGATGGCCTTCTCTCCCGAGACCCTCTGAACTTCTCTCTCAGTCAACTGATGAAATATTTAGCATTACAATAGCAGCCTCTTTAGGAGAGGAGGGTGTCACTGACTTGGATCCATTGTTGTGTTCATGCACTTTTATTGTGTCCTTTTGATGTCAATCAGTGATGTTTTGAATAATTGTTGTCAAAGTTATCTTTGTCATCGTGATCATTTCTTATTGTCACCACTGGGTGGACATCAGATTGGCAAGAATCTGCTCTGGTCCGCCCTTGGATATTTCTATGGCACGGCAATATAAGCAACAATGTGACAACGTCTCCGAGAAGCAGAGGACACACGGGCTCAAGTGCAAGATGTGTAAAAGTCTTGCTCTCGGCTGCAAATATGTAAAGGTTGTCGTTGTGAGGACAATTTTTTTTGACGAAAAATCTGTGTTTACAGCATGGATTTCCTTGGCAGAATACAATCCAAAAGCGACTTTGGGAATTAAACTCAGCTTTTATTTCTTTTTTTTTTTCATCTCAAGTGTTGAAAAATAGATGGAATTGGGGACAGTGCAAGGTGTTGTATTCAATATATGGGCTTTCATGTGATAAATTGAACGTTATTCATATATGAGTGCACACTGTTTTTTGGTTATTCTGGAGAGAAGTTGCTTCTTGCTGCCCAGGGACACTTTTCCTTTTAACTGAGAAGCGGTTGAGGAGCGGTTTAGGAGAGGAGGAGGAGGGGGCGGGTGGGTTGGATGGTGAATCTCTACAGACCTTGATACAATTACTGTGCCTTCCCCTCTCCTTCCGCACCACTTCTGGCCACGCTCTCGCTGCGCCGCTGGGAATAGAAATGCCCAGCTATCTGGCAGTAGATATGGTCAGTCAGGCATCAAATGCAGGGCCCTCTTCTCACACTCTGTGCCGGGGGTGGGCACGCCGGGGGACCTGCATTGTGCATTTTCACACACTTCTCTCGGAGGGGCCGCAGGAATCCTTAGCCTTTGGAAGGAAAAGTGGGTAGAGAGAGAGCGAGAGAGAGAGGCAGAGAAACACAGACAGAGGGAGAGTGATGGGGTGAACCAGGGGAGGAGATGGAGCAAGAGTGAGAAAGACTGAGGGAGGGAGAAGGAGAGAGGGGAGTNGTTTAGGAGGAGGAGGGGGCGGGTGGGTTGGGTGGTGAATCTCTACAGACCTTGATACAATTACTGTGCCTTCCCCTCTCCTTCCGCACCACTTCTGGCCACGCTCTCGCTGCGCCGCTGGGAATAGAAATGCCCAGCTATCTGGCAGTAGATATGGTCAGTCAGGCATCAAATGCAGGGCCCTCTTCTCACACTCTGTGCCGGGGGTGGGCACGCCGGGGGACCTGCATTGTGCATTTTCACACACTTCTCTCGGAGGGGCCGCAGGAATCCTTAGCCTTTGGAAGGAAAAGTGGGTAGAGAGAGGCAGAGAAACACAGACGGAGGGAGAGTGATGGGGTGAACCAGGGGAGGAGATGGAGCAAGAGTGAGAAAGACTGAGGGAGGGAGAAGGAAAGAGAGGAGTAAAATAGGTCCAGAGGCTAGACAAAAAAGCATCGAGGCTGCAGGCGACCTCAAGGAGACAAATAACAGCACATAGGGCACTAGAACGGTTCCCGTCTTTCTGTCAGTTTTTCTGTCTGTACCAACACAACCGCCACCTCTGTCTGTCTCTGAAAAGTAAAAAAAGGTTTTATTCATGGGTTCGAGAGAGCTGACCCTTTGTGGGTGTGTGACAGTAATGGCCGAGGGCTATAGGGCTCAGGGTCAGGGTGGAAGCAAGGAAATGTATTTCATGCTTTCAGGGCACTGTTCTTGTTCAAAGGCTAATGTCACAAGAAAGGTGTAAACCCCTGAGCAACAAATCTCCATCACCCAGCCAGGAGACCCTCTCATTTCCCTCAACTATCTCCACACAAAATGTGATTGTTTCTCAGATCAGCTCAAACTTTTTTGACACGCAGGGCGAAAGGCCAACACATATTATTTGTCTGTGGGCACTGGGGCAAAAAGAGAACAGAAGAAGAAATGGAGTAGTTTGTGGAGCATAAAACAAGTGGGAAAAATACCTTATGTCAAATTGCCAACATGCAAATATCTGAAAATATGTCCACATTGCTACACAGATATTGTTTAGCTGCATCAAAGTAGCAACAGAAAAACTTGCATTTATGGTTTAATTGCAGCCCATCTTCACTGAAATTTCAACATTTAAGAATCATTGTTCTATAAGACAAAATACGTCCGTTAAAAATCCACTAATAAAACATTTTAAACATGAAAAAGTTCAAATGATGAAAAAAAAATCTCCTTCCTTCCCCTTTGACTGACAGAAGCGCATGAGTGCACAACTCTTTAAGTGGCTGTTTATCTATAGACTAAAACAATGCAATATCACATTTCAGTTGTCAAGCTTCCCAGTGTTGCTCTGGCACAGCCGTGTAAAGAAAAATGTCCTCTTTTATCATTTTGCTAAAAACACATGTTGAGGGTATTGTAGCCCCTAATTAAAGAAGTTCATGATAAGGGAAGGATGTGACACCTTGTCTAACCTGCTGTGTGTGTGTATGTACGGTAAGTGTGTGTGTGGGGGAGGTCAGCAGTGAGGAGAAAGGTCTGGCAATGCGAGACAAGGAGGTGGTCTGTGTTGGGAGAAGAAGGACTGATGAGTCCTAAAATGAATTCATGTAACACAGATATACTGCAGCTTCCAGTTGTCCATTATCGAAGAAGGCAGTGTTGCTGTAATTGTTATGTCATTTCTTGCAAACATCAAACTATGTAAAAAGTTTTGTATGCTGTGTTTTTCTGAGAACGTTACAAATCACTACTAGACAAAAAAAATACATTTATTAATAATAATTGATAGTAATAATAATAATAATAATAAGAAGAAGATGATGAAGAAGAAGAACAAGAAATCATGGCAATTTTGGGGCGTTCAGTTCCGACAAAATTGATAATGCGACAGACTCCTACACCTTTACATAGAATTCACAAAACTGTCTGGTATCTTCCACTATAATTTAATCCCTTATAATATTGTATGTTTTCCTCTGTGATTATATGATTTCCACAACAATGTGGCACTTCACATCCCAACTGAAGGTAATATCATATCTTCGTCGCCTCAAAAAGTTGTCCTTGTATCACGGCATTGAAAAAAAAAAGAAATGAACAGCCTTGGTATCATTCACACTGGATAAATCTCCGCTACTAACATGCACATCTTTAAAGGGATTATAAAGTCAAACGAAAGGCCCCTCTTCTCGAGGCAGGTAGTGTATGAATATTATTATTGTTGTGCATCTCTGTGAAAAAGGGAGAGAGACTTCCCAGCCATCTTTATTGCAGTGTTAAGGCCCAGGTAATGCCTCAGAATAATGCATGATAAGGCAAACATAGGCACTCCTTTCAAAATATTCTAATGTGATCGCCGGAGTGGAAAATAAAGGAACGTGGATGGGTGGAATGACTTCCCTCTTCTCCATACTCCTTCATAATATTCATATCACCACTCATTTTCTCTTTCACTTTGTTTTTCAAAGTGACCCCGACACGGGAGGAACACACACGCCGGTGTTTTAAGGGAACTAATGTTTCTAATGGATGAGATATGAGAAGCGCTGTTGGAATTTTATTATCTACAGAGAGTTTTATCTGCTTATGACCAATCATAAGTGTAGTGCTGTTAAACTCTGGAGCATGTGACAAAGGACATGAACAAAGCAAAGTTTCACCTCGTAATACTCACATCACTTTGACCACTGGATTGTTTGTGCAGACCACATTTTTATTTGTTCCAATGTACAACAGATATGAGTTGTATTATTAGCCTGTGTGCGTTTTCTCAGAACTCTTTCTGTTATTTTATTTTCCTGCAGCCTCTCTCCTTTTTTTCCTCTTGTTTCTGTACGTTTATGTCATAAGTAACACAAATTGGAAGATTTTCTGTCTTCACCTCAGTTTGGACGCTATACAGCTGTCATGCATCTAAAATTGTCTGACTGTAATAGTTTCTTCTGTCTGTAGTGAAAAAAAGTTGGACAAAAACGTGTGCCTAAAATTGCGCATAACACAGGATGCCCATGTTGTTGTTTATGGGCGTCCTGACTCCATGTTTGATTAAAGTTCTCATTCACTAATTCATTTATTTTCATTTTAGCAAAATGTTCCCAAATTTTCCTAAAGCTCATGATGAGGCATTTTCCTCAAATGACCCTTACATTGCAAGTCCTATGATGAGGGGACTCAAACTCCAACCATTGACCTCATCCAAACAATGACCATCCTTTACTTAGGCCCAAAAACCTTTTGAATGATGACTCTTGCTCTAAGTTCTGGCTCAGAAATGGAAAGCGGGCAGAGGTGGACTGGAGCCCACCATGCATCCGAAACACTGACCATGGCTGAGTCCATTCGATCGCTTCAAATTTTGGTATAAAAGCTCATCCAAACCTTCTTCTAAAGTCATATTTAACATCACTGCGTGTTGCCCTGTCCCGACTGTTTACAGTAGTTATATGTATGAATATGAATATATATGTAAATCTGCAAATTTCCCCACTGTCTCATCTTATATACACGATAGTGCTAGACCATGCAGATTTGCCTGTATACTGTATATGTGTTTTCTTTATACGTTGAATTCACAATGTTTCAAAAGAAATACATAGTTGTTGTTTTTTTTTTGATATGCAGAGAAGGCTCAACTAAAGTATTGAATTATGAAGTACAGAAGTCTCCATGTGTCCCAAATCTCTGGCATTTCGGAGCACAGTGAAGACAACAGGAAAAAAAAAAAGAAGAAAACCAGAATTAGACTGCTGGGAGAAAGCAGCCCGCTCGCCGAGTAAGATCTTAATGCAGTGATTAAAGTCAGGGAATGCTGCAGACGAGTCTGGTTGAAAAACCATGTCATGCCCATAGCTGCCACAGTGAGTCTTGCATTACCTGCCTGCTTTTTATGCAGAACTGCAAAAATGAGAGGCACAAAAAGCAACTGCATGTTAAATAGGTATTAAAATTGTATAGTTTTAATACCTCCAGGTAGAGGAAAATATTCAAATGCATCCATTTCCTCTTGTTCTGCTTTTGAGTGATTGAAGGAACTTGTGATTGGGTTTCCACATTGTGCTCCCATCTGCACATGCCAGCCCTTATCTGCCTTGATATTAACATGGCTCTTTCATTAGAAACCCAGGCCATTTTCTGGTTTATGGGTAAAATAAGATGCAGAATGAGACAATAAAGTGCATTTGTGTTTCAGTGGATGCATTATGAATAAATAATTGTAAGTGCCTGCCTCGGCTGCGTCGTCTTCAGGAAGATAATCACTGCCTATAACACATTCTCTGGCCCTTAACACAGCTACGCTCAATGTACTACTTCTATTATGTAGGTGAATATTGAAAGAGGATCATGACTTTATAATATCCATGTGCATCAGGAGCTGAAACAAATGATGGGAACAGGAGGATGGAAACAGGCCATTTCTGGTCATTCCTTCTGTAGTTATTTCTAGACAAAGAAAAGAAGAGAAGATGAAGGAGAGGGCAAAGAAAAGATACATTTATGTAAAAAAAAAAAAAAAAAAAAAAAAGGTTAAAAGACAGGAGGGCAAAGGTGGCAAGGCACTCAAGTTACAACCATGTCTTAAAAGCTGTACCAACATTACTTTGAGAGCTGAATTTGGAGTTTGCTCGAACTCACTCAAGCACTTGTCCCTCACACTTGGGCACATCACGGTGAGGTCCTGTCAGACACACAAGTACAGGGGAAGTCGCTAAAATCACTTCCACTATTGATTCATCTGCAGGGCGGTGTGGATTTAACATGACATTAAATGGTGTATCTGAGGCCCAATAACAGGCTGTAACATTCTGATTATCTGCGACTTCATAGCAGTTTTTAAGAGCGTGTTGTCATGATTGGCTTGAATGCAAACTGGCATGCTAGAGCAGTGATGGCACACAGGTCAGAGCCACTCTTTTAAATCCATGTTATAACTATCAAAACAGCAATAAATTGCCCCCCCAGGCTGGTACAACTGTCTGTATATTAATATAAAACAAAATGTTCCTTGCAAATTTCAGATGGTGAAAATGTATTCAATAACTGGTGGCTGCACATGGCTGCGGCTGGGTTGGCTGCACTGGTGGTGGCCGCAGGTGTCGGGGGAGGCGAGGGAGTCAGTGGTCTGGTCTGGGGTCTGTCATGACAGAGAGAGCAGCCACCTGGCCCCTATGTGTGTGTGTGTGTGTGTGTGCGCATCACACTGCGATCAGTGTCATTCCAGTGTCTGACATGATGGGTCTGCCACTGGTGACACATGCAGACACACACACACACACACACACACACACACACACACACACACACACACACACACACACACACACACACACTCAGGATGGGACACATTCAGGCAGAAAGTTGATTGACAGGTCTCATTGTTTGGCCGGTCGGCCTGTTTGCATTTCCCTTCCTAAAGAAGAACGGGGAAAAGAAAGCTACATTATAATCAGGTGCATAAAAAATTACAACCTCACTGGTGCTTCCACCTGTTCCCTCTGACTGTGCTTAGCTTATGCACATATGAGTTTTTATCTTTTCCTCAACTGCACTTGTGAAAGCACATAATAAAAGGCTGTTTCCTGAGATTCTCAAATATTGAAATTTGGGTAAAGACTCAAACGTTGCTTATAGAAGAAGCTTTCAAGGATCAGCAAAATAAAAATGTTCCAGTTTTTAAAAAGGGCAAGAACATTAATTGTTGTTAATCATTGAAATAACTCATTTATTGTCCATTCAGAACGAGAGACAACTGATCAAGCAGTGCACCAGAGACTCTATTATATGGTATGTATGTGGTGTATGGTTTTGACCTTCTTACACTAAATTTACTTTATAGTGAAATAATCTAATATCAATTTTAGAAAGTTGATCTAGTTTGGTTCAGTTATACACACACTTTTCTTGCTCTCCTCTTACAGTCTTGCCATTGATTTCTCCTTTTTTGCAGATTCCTTATTTAATTTATTTAAAGTTTCACATCAGACACATGACCACCAAAAAAGAAGGCATGGAAAAATCATTATTAATACAAGTTATTTATTACTTATTAGATATTTATTTAGTTTTCAGATTCATTGATTGTGTGAAATTGGTAAGTTAGCATATTTTCTTTTTCACTTTTTCCAGACCTCCAAACTTTGTTGTCTTTGGGTAGTTGAGTAATTAAACATGATTTTTCTGCAAGATACATCAGATTACAAGTCAAATCAATTTAAGTGAAACAACATGACGTCGTTGGACTTCCAGCATCTGCATTATATTCCACAGTATAAATAACCAGCACTGCTGTTGCATCAGTTGTGCTTTACTACATTTTAATGGTTTAAAAAGGAGACGCTGTGTTACACTCAGCATTTAAATCACAGAGATGACCACAGAGGAGCAGGTGCAAATGCCAATGTTACAAGACATCTGATTGTTTTCACCCATATCCTGGACTGCGTAATGGCCAGACATACATCCTGAGTCCAAGAACACAACCGGTGAACAAGGGGCCAACACCAAGATTTACAAGATACACTGGGTTCACATTTTTGGGGCTTGGGAGTCGACATACAGTATTTCAGTGTTTCAGTCCCTGGTCAGTTGCTAAGGGAACACCTGCAGATAGCTAGTTAACTAAGTGCAGCGAAGATGCTCCCGTTGTGGTGATCAATTATGGATGAGCCAAGAGAACTTTGACATGTTAAACCACTTAGAGAGGCTGAAGAGGAAGAACAGCGAGAGAGACGGGAGTGAGAGAAAGACTAAGAAAGAGAGGGTCGGGTAGACTCATCTCAGATGTATTATCGTGGTATTGTTAAAAACTAGAAGGTCCACTCTCATTGGATTTTACCGCCATTGCTGCGCGCCCTGCTCGGGATAATACATGAGGGATAATGGACATGCTATCGTTGAAAGCCCTCACGCTGCGTGATTTGCATAATGCATCTGAATGTCCACCCTCATAATGTTTTTAATGCAGTTCATGTGACATTTACTCCATGTTGTCTGAGTGATTAAAAAGTTTCCTTGGGAAAAAAAAGACAGTTCAGACACTGTTAATTGTAAATTATAGTGTAAGTTTTTTTGCACAAATAAAAAAAAATACAGAAAAGACTTTACTGCAGAACTGGACAAATAAAATCAAAGAGCTTACATTTTAGTTGGTTTGAATTACCTGGGAAAAGTGAACAAAGCACTACTTTAATATAGAGTCACACTTGTGTCCGCCCACCCTTCAGTACTTTCCTCTCCTGTCCTCTCTCACTCTGCCCAGGTGTGCTACATTGCTGATTGCTGAATGAGTTGCACCTGACCAATGACTGAAGTGCTTTAAAGCCCTTGGCCAACATCAGAAGAGACAGGAGTACTGATCTGGCTGCCTCTTAGCCTAGGAGTTTGTGATGCATTGTGTGATTTAATGTCTTGGTTGGTTGTATGTCCTAATGTTAATGAGTCACTTTTTGGATTTAGTGGGGGGTTTTTGTGGTAGGATAGAGGGGTAGGACATAACAAACGGGGGCTTGTCCTAGATTAAGCATCCACGAGCTGAGGTAAATGTGTGTGTATACAGTGGCTTTTGAGTGTAATGGTCACCGCTTTCATTAGACCATTTGTGGTTGATGCTGCTTGTTCAGTTCAGTTCATTGGGTCACTGCTTCAGTAGCTTGGAGTTTTGGATTGGAGCACTCTGACTAGGTTGTCATTAGGCTTGAGGAGCTTGTCACTTCATTATGTTGCCTTTCTTATTTCATGATCATTCCTGGGTGGAGAAAATCTTTTGTGTATCGCAGTTAGCTGCTCTCTGGTCTTTGGTGATGCACTGAGTTCAATGCAGTTCAGTTCAGTTTTGGGCTGCTGCTTAGGTGTAAGTGGGCTACATTTGTGTGCTGTAGGCGACTAGAGTTTGACCACTTTGTGTTATGGATGTTGTAGTCCACTGTTTCATGGGGTCACTTTTGTGTTACAGATGTTGTGTATTTCATTGTGTTATGCCCTGTTTCTGTGTTTGGCATGTGGTCACTCCACATATGCTGCAAACACAGTGGCATTGTCTCATTCACCCCTTTCATGTGCATCATAAATTCTTGTTTTATACCCAAGTCAACACTTTGTCAGTACATTGTGTGGCTTAGTTGTGTATCGTTTGCTTGAAGAGTTGTCTTGTGTGTAATGCTGGGCACTGTACTTGGTCCACATGTTCAGAAGTACTGAGCTGTGCTTTTGTGGATTTACAGCCTTTGATTTGACTTAATAGAACACCTTTCAAAATTCATGTCACAAAGTGGTTTTACACAGACTGCAAAATAAGACAGAAGTCGTAAAATCATGTTTAAAAAAATAGGTAAATCAGAAAAATGATGTAAAAGCAAGTAAACATTAAAACAAGACAACAGAAACATTATAACTTAAAATCTACTTCTGTTCAGGAAATCTCGTTGATAAAAGTATCTTCTGTTGTATCGCTGCTATAGATACCCAGTAAGAAAGGCTCCACAGACAGACCAAGCTAACCTCATCAGCACATTAGAGGAAGTCATTCTATAAACCGACTCAGCTGGTAAAGATGCAGAATGTTGCACAATCCACAAAATAAAAGCATTTATTACCACCTGGAAACATCTAACGCGTCTTCAGCAACAATAACAAAAGTCACCATTTTTATACAGAATGCCTGAAGCAGCAGAGCCTACTATCCAACTCATGCAAAAACCATTAGGGCTTTAGGGCCAAAAGAGAGGGGGAAAGAAAATCATTGTGTTGTTCAAGAGAAGAAATAAGAAATACATTGAGAAGATCGTTGGAGATCAATATTCCATTTGGACTCCAGGACCAGACTAGACAATAGATATAGGCTAATGTTCTGCTGGATAAGCATTGTGTGTGTGCGTGTGTATGTGTGTGTGTTCGAACAAATGCTTGGACATTATTTCTATGACTGCAGAAAGAATAACACGGTAGCCATCGGAAAGCCCGGGAGCTGCTCGGGGCTTCGTGTCACAGAGCAAGTCGGCCTGTGCAGCTGTCTTCAACTATTGAGGTCAGCTTGGCTTTCTAAGTTGTTGACTCAAAAAAAAACAAAAAACAGTACGTGAGACAGTGGACCAGAAGACATCAGAGCGCAGGAACATTATCCTCATACAGGGTGAAAAAGAATAGGACAGAGCTAAAGTGATGGAGCAAAACAGGGCAGAAGTCCAAGATTATAACTCACAATTTGACTAAATGTTTACCTTTTAATAAATGTGACGAAAGAGAAGAAAATATTAAAAACTGCCCAAGCAATAAAGAGATACAAAACAGGGATGCCTCTATTTTGAAGACGTCAATAAACCCGAGTTCTTCTTTCACCTGATGCTAACCCACATTGGGGAGTTTGAACACGGCAGAGGTCAACATCAGCACCGTCACTGAACCGCACATGATTGAGGCAAGTTCCCTGTTTCAGTGCTCACTCAACCCTCAGAACTGTCCAGAACTCAGGATTCACACATTCTGCCTGTGAGCTTAAGCCACTTCAGTCTGAATCTGTGAAAACAAACCGCTCAGACGAAAGTACCCCAGGCACAAATTTAGCTCAGGCGAAGGCAGTGAAACAACAGTAAGAGCGAAATTTTGACTTTGAAAATTGCATGATTTTTAACTGAGTCTGAAGATGCTGGTTACGAGTCAAGTGGTGAAATCAGGTGAAACAAAAAATGTGTCACAAACATCTGCTGCTTATCTTGGCGGGTAAGAACATGCAATTTGTATTATGGTAAAGCAAATAGAAATCAGACAGTGAATTTCATGTCTATTTATGGTCCTTCAGTGTGGGACACATTCCCATACACAGCTAAAACAGCGTGGTCATATGCAGCCCACAGACACGCTCTCAATGTGGTCTGAGGGGTCACATCTCAGTGTGTCCTCCACCTGTACTTAGAGCTGTCCACCTGTGAAGATGCATGTTAACGACAGGCGTAAACAAGACCTCAGTTGTTGAAGAGATGGGCAGACTACTTACCTGTAAATCAGGTCAATTCACATGAGCCCAATTCCTTTACAATCTGGACAACATAGATCTTAAATTTAAGTTTCCTGAGTAGGAATACCACAGCAACACTCTGCATCAAATGCTCTGCAAAACCTATTATGAGTAAGTGTGTTAATTCTCAAAGCATTAAAAATGTTGCTCAATATAAAACACAAAAATAGCATCACCCAACACTGTCATGAAAGATTGAGCTCGGTGCTTCATGGACACAGTTGACCTTTGTTTTGCTGCCTGTCTCACTTTGAACTCAGCTGAAATTTGGGGGGAAATGAGGTGTTTTACCCTCCTCCCCTCACCTCTCTCTCTCTCTCACTCTCTGCCTGTTTCTCACACACACACAAACACACACAGACGCACTCATACACTCCCCTCCTCGTGGCTCATTAATCAACGACATATTATCAGGAAAGTGACACCTTCATGATTACAGCGTTTCTGGGGGAACTTTTTAATATGAGTTTAGTTGGAAAGGGGATGCAAATTAGCAGGCTTACTTCAAAGTGCAACACAGTTTATTATTCAGATTACAGTAGTTTGAGGTTGATGCCATCTGGTGAGAACTGAAACACGAAGACATAACAAAATGAATATAAGTAAATGAGCAGAAAACCTCAAGAATGTTACAGACTAAAAAATAATGTGCAAAATAAGACATGTGTGGTTGTATTTACTGTGCAAAGTTGAATTTGATAGTAATAATTGCTCCTTTAGTTTGTGTAATTTGGGTGAAACAGTTGATTTATCCTTTTCATCCATATGATAGATGCTTGATCACTCCTACCTATCCTAATCTATACAGTGAAAGTCATCTTTAAATCTCTCATCAATCTACATAATTTGTAACTGATAACAACTCTGATCATCATGTTTGCTTTCAGAATGAATAAAGCAAAATTAAAAAAAGAAAAGGCATCCATCTCCTTTGTCCTGAATTGGATCTCATCCCTCACTTGCTCCACTTTAAACGCAGAGCATCCCTGCTCCTCCACATCTGTCCATGAAGAAGAAGAGGAAGAAGAAGAAGGGGGGGGGGGGAAGAAGCCTCTCTTTTAATCTTTAAACGCTAAACAAGCATGAACTCCTGCCGTCGCCTTCATTTTCCGTCTAAAAGCATATACTAGTGCGCCTAAATATTTTATCATAGGCGCCCGATGACACTGGGTAACAGTGGATAATGAAAAGGTATACACCGAGGGGAGGAGGCAGGGGAGTTTAGTGAACGTGTCTATCAGATCCCTCCACTGTCTCCTGCCTAATTCTATACATCCACAGAGGTAGAGGTGCATGCAAAGGGCAATAAAGGAAAGTGGCCCACAGTGTGTATATGTGCGTGTGTGTGTGTGTGTGTGTGTGTCAACAGCTTCTCTCTCATCCACTGGGTGTGATGTTGAGGATAAATTGGGTCCCCGCCCTGCCTTTAATGCACTGTGTGTCACATTAACCCCAATGAATTTAAAAAAGATAAAAGCCTAAATTAATAAGACAAAATGCAGCTCTGTGTGTGTGTGTGTGTGTGTGTGTGCTTGCATATGTGTGTGTGTGTGTGTGTGTGTGTGTGTGTGTGCGTGTGTGCGTGTGTGTGAGTGAATGCACGCTTGAACGGTTCAGACGGGTTGTTAATGTTAAGGTGGCATTAGAGTTAATGCAAATTAAAAGCGCTGCCTGATCCCTGTTGACCCCCCCTCCCTTCGCCGTTCACAGCCTTAATGCGACCATTTGCTCGGAGGTACTAACCCCCCTATAATTCAATTTGTCAAAATGAATGAGAGAGCAGACATTTCACAGCCATCAACACACCTTTCCGCCCAAAATATAAAAGAATAAAAAGTCCTCCCAGTCTTTAGAGCTGTTTATGACTTCTTTTCATCTGTAAATGAAAGTGAGCAATTATTGCAGGGTGCCCGTATCATATTATTATGTTGGCCCCGGTCCCCTAGATAGTCATCAATCACTCTCAATCGACCTGTCACCGGCAAGCAGGGATCCAGCTGGAGAGGAGGAGGAGGCGGGAGGGGAGGGGAGGGAGGGAGGGAGTACATCATCATTAATTTGAGGAGTGACCCCCGGGGCTATCCACATGTCTCAACCCGGGATTCTCCAAGCAAGGCGGCGAGCACCGACACCGGCCAGTCCCGAGCCACTGGCTGCTTTTTGGTGTTGGAGCAGATTCACGCTTTTGCCAAAGGGAGGAAGAGACCCCAGCCTAGATAGATAGATAGATAGATAGATAGATAGATAGAAAGACAGATAGATAGATAGATAGCTATAGATAGATAGAAGATAAGATATACGTTTATATAATATAATTTTATACATATATATATAATTTTATACATTTTATGATTGATAGATAGATTACAATTTTGAAAAAAAACAAATCACCAAAAACCTAAAAGCGTTTTATGTAATAGATAGATAGATAGATAGATAGATAGATAGATTCAAGTTGATAACATGTCGAATCATTTCTCGTCACATCTCAGGATTTGCACCTGTGTGAAGTTGAGGTGCAAAAGTTTAATCAAACTACATCCTATTAAAAACACTTTTGGGGAAGCACCGGGCTAATTACAACCCTCCAGAGACTCATTGCTCCAGGTGGAATTGGAGCATAATAGGAAACCAAATCCTGGTCTGTTTTAAGTAGGTGATTATCAAATAAAATGCCACATATTTATATTTGTTTTTGTGAATTTGTCCAATCTACTGGCTGCCTGCAGAACGTGCCTTCGATCAGTATGAAAATATTCTTTACTAATTAATTTAAAATCAATTAGTTGCCCATGTGATTAGCATCAGTGCGGAGGAATGATAAGAATGTGCTTAATTAGGCCTAATGCATTTGAGCTGATACACAGGTTTGCATATTCAAGACACTGATTGGTGTAATTGATCGATTGGGACTGCAAATTAATCTCCAGGACATCTTTTTAAAAAAAGAAAAAGAAAAAAGAAAGTCCTCCCTCTCATAGATTTTCCTCCTGACTTCTTCTTCTTTCTGTTTTTGTCGTCATCCTGGGAAAGAAAATGCATATTAAAGTTACAGTCTGGTCATTTGGAGAGTGGGAAACTTCTGACGTCAGAGTCGCCGCCGTTTAAAACAACCTGCCTCTGCTGCTGACGTCTTTTATACTAGTTTTTTATAAGGCAAAAATATGTATCTGACAACAAAGTGATTATTCCGAGGCAAAGAAAAGTCGCCTTCATTCAATCATCTATTTCTAAGACTTGTAAAGAAGAAGAAAAAAGGAGCGCTGGAAGATTTTCTTTATTATTTTATTTTTTTTATTTTTTCCCCCCCATTGAAAGGCGGCTGAGTGGGGGGCTTTTTACACAAATTAAACATGCTACTCTGCTTCGCCCTATAAGCATCCTGGGAGCTGGTGCTTACCAATCAATTGGTCCAGTCAAACAGCCGCAGCCCGCGTGAGAGTGGAGACCTTCAGTCTCGCTTTATTTCTGGATATTGGGGGACCTCTCTACCATGTCATATCCACAATTTGGATACCCCTACTCGTCTGCTCCACAAGTAAGTTCCTCCGTCCGCCTTTGTTCATTTAATGTGTTGTTTCTGGTTTTGGTGTTGCAGCCATTGATTGTCTCATCGATTCGAGTCTGATCCTTTTTTACGCGTTTTGGCCAAGAACCAGAGGAGCTGTCAGTCCTGGTATCGGGGAGGTGTTGCGTTACAGTCAGTGATACCTGTGTTTCTTACACGGGTGGAAAAAGGGGTGAGAAGAGGATAACCAAAAAAACAACAAGACCCCCGACCTGCCTTTCACTGATTTCTGCTCAGATAATAGCCGCTCTGTAATGTCAACCATATGTTTATCTGCGCCGGAACACGCGTGCCAACTTGTTCTGCGCACGCTGTGTGTGCGCGCGTGTGTGTACGTGTGTGTGTTTGCCATAACCCAGCTGCTGTTTTGTTTTGGCTTTGAGCCATAAAAAATGATTTGGGCATTACTTTGGGTATTACAGGGAGACGATGGGAGAACATGTGTGTGTTTGTAACGCAGATGTTTCGTTTGGAGCAAAACGCGTTTTGGAGACACATCAGCACAAGAGGCATCACTCAGCATCTAATATCCGTTTTTACAAGTCGTTTCATGTTGTGTGTGAGTTTTTAAAGATTGACATTCGGAAAAACAAAAATGTGCTTTGAGTTGGATAATTTTTTTTGAAGCAGCAAAATCATTAACTTAAATCCTGTTTATTTTTGCGCACAAGTGAACAGTGTTGGAAACAGGTGAAAATTATTTTTATAATCTGAAAAAAATATAGATCAAAGTTATTAACTAACTTCAAAGTGCTCAAGATCAACACATGGTTTTATTTCAGTGCACGATCATATAAAACAACTTTTGTAAAAACATTAAATCCTCTCTCTGTCTCCACCCAGTTCCTCATGACAACCAACTCTTTGACCACTTGCTGCGAGTCCACCGGCAGATCCATAGCCGACTCCGGAGTAGCGGCGTCCGGCCAGACTCCGGTCTACTGCCCCGTGTACGAGAGCCGGCTGCTGGCCACGGCGAGGCACGAGCTCAGCTCCGCCGCCGCGCTGGGCGTCTACGGGAGCCCGTACACCGGCGGCCAGGGCTACGGGAATTACGTTACATACGGCACGGACGCCTCGGCTTTCTACTCTCTGGTAAGCTCCCTTCATCTGATCCCTCCTGGCATTGATTAATGGAGCCGCAGGGCGCCGAGACTGCAGCCAGGAGAGCCGAGAAATACCTGCCTTTAACTGGAGGTGATTTATCCTCATATCACCCTCCAAGACAAGTTTCCTTTAGTAATTGAAAAAATACTTCCAGCAAGGCCAGATAGACTCACTTTGTTGTGTCAGACAATTTATATTTTTTTATATATATAAAACAAGGCAGAAAAAGTTTAATATTGAGACAAGCTGCTTTGCATTTGAAACAAGCTGATTTTGAAAAACTGAAGAATTTTTGAAATGTTATTAAAATGAATTCTCAAAGGTTTTGATAAAGGCATGAAATCATGGGCCTGTAAAGTCAAGGAATGTTGTTTGTTCTGTTTAGTGTTCAGACATAGTGCTCACATTTCTGGTAAAATTATGGAAAGCTGATCATTAAGAAAAGCTATATGATTTTTATGATTTGTTTATATCATATTAAAACTGGCAAACCCTCCTGGAAATGTCTGGAATTATTTGCACTGATCCCTGCACTGAACAAGCTTATAAGCCTCCTGTTTTATTTTGTAAAAGCTTATTTTGAAAGTCATTTGAGTCACCACATAAGCATCTATATCTGAATGTCACACTCACCTCATGCACAATTTATCACTGCGGTGTCATTATTGTAGTTTTTACAGTGTTTCAATTTGCGGGATGATATTTCTAAATGTTTCCAATTCTGCTTTACTGCACAATCAGCCTTTGTGAACAAGCAACTTTTAAATAAAGTCAGTGCAAATCTGTATCTATGTATCTAGTGTGACGGCACCAGGTGAGTCATTTAATGTATTAAAGCTGATTTCATTGAGTCACTCTTTAACTCTTGTCTTTGTGTATGATTGCAGGGCACATTCGACACTAAAGACGCCACAGCTTCTGCGCATGCGGGAATAACCCAGGCTACAGCCTACTATCCCTATGACCCTACGCTGGGACAGTATCAGTATGACAGGTAGGTTGTTTCTGTGACACTGTGTAAGAAGCGCCTGGTGCAAACATCAGGGCACTTTGAGTAAAACCTATGTGTATTTTAGGACAACGGAGTACAGGAAGTAAAAGTGATGCATCCAGATAGATGAGACTTTATCTTGAGCTGTGTAGTTTCAGTCCACTGTCACACAGGTTTGAGGGTTTACATCAGCTGCTTTAAGCGGCTAAAACAGGATGTGATTAAAATCTAGACAAACAACTCTCAAAGTATCGTGAGTAGCGTGAGTTTACCGAGCATTAAATAAATCAGTCCCTGCGAGGTCAAGGCCGTTCTCATCACATCTAGCATCACCTTCATCTCATGACACATTTCTTTCCTGATGAGGCGATGTGCTTCAGAAGACTCGTGCCCCTTTCAGAAAGACACAAGGCCTCCTCGGTGCTGATGCCTGCCATATTGAAAGGTCTTCCCAATAATGAGCTGACATCCGAATAAAAGAGCGTGATGTGGTGAAAATGTAGGGTGTGAATGATAGCTGCACCTGATCATGTTAGCCGTCATCAGCATGTTCAACTTTAACAGAACTGCACGGGTTGGCACTGAAAACACTTTCATTGCATTGTGCGTTAATTGATCAGCAATGTGTCATATTGATTGGGAGACGAGACATCACAACCCAGCTTCTTTTACCAATCACTCTAAATTCAGTATAAAGTGCGAAAAGTGTCAGCTGGAATGCTAATAAGTGCACATACAGCAGAAGGCCTTGAGTCTAAGGTAGCGCAGAATTAGTGGCGCTCAGAAACAAACATGCAGGCCTACGACAGCACCACTCCGTCTGCACCCGACTTTCACCTGAGGGCTCATCATTACACTCAATAAAGCAATTTTACAGTCTATTTTATCTGTGAGGGTACAACACGGGCTATGGAAAGGTGCAGCGCTCCTCTCCTTTTGATTCCCTTAGCAGTGCTTGACCTGCACTAAGCTATACGGAGCAATAAATGCCTCATAAAAGCCTCCCTTGAGAGGACTTTTACAGCTCACTGCTGACTGAAAATCAACACTGTGCATTTTAAATGTAGGGCCTGTGGATGGAGAGCGTGGGGAGGGAGTCGCATGTTTAATACATTATTACTGGAAAATAACTGTGTGTATAGTCCAAATACATGTTGCATTATTACTGGTAAAGCTTTTTATTTGGATAAATAAATTAACACATTTCCAAAAGATACTCTGCAGATTTAATGCTGCAGACTGATTGTTACAGGAGGAAGTTTTGTCCAACAAACAACCATCTTGCACAGTATCCTGGACATGATCCCAGCAGCTCCAGTGCTCATGCACCTGCTCCTCCCCTCCCCTGCTTTTAAACTTATATCTCTCAACTGAATTTGTTTCTGATGTTGTCTCTTAATTTTCAGATCTTTACACAATGCAAGCAGCAGATAGGTTAATGAGTCAGTGAGCAGATGGCTCTGTCATGGGTTTCAGGACAGAAACTGCCAGGGTAACACACTGGAACTCGTCATGCAACAAGCACCCCATATTATATTTACCCTCTCGTTACCATCATGCTTGTGTTCCTCTCATTAACAGATATGGTTCCATGGACGGGGGAACGAGGCGGAAGAATGCCACGCGTGAGACGACCAGCACCCTGAAGGCCTGGCTGCAGGAGCACAGGAAGAACCCGTATCCGACCAAAGGGGAGAAGATCATGCTGGCCATCATCACCAAGATGACCCTGACGCAGGTCTCCACCTGGTTCGCCAACGCCAGGAGGAGGCTCAAGAAGGAGAACAAGATGACATGGCCGCCCAGAAACAAGGGCTCAGAGGAGAAGAGATATGACGAGGATGAGGACGGGTCACAGGAGGAGCAGATTAAAAGCGAGAACAATGAGGATGGTTAGTGTCACGATGCTCTGCAGAACACTTTTCAGATTTATGCTGCATTGTTTGGCACAATATTACAGATGTCGTTTGTCACAAAAGTATTTAAGAAGAAATAGAAAATAAAAAAAACAGCAGTGTATTCATTGTCATTACAGCATTGTCAGTGCAATATGTATCATGTGGCACTTTTCTTTAGTGAAATGAAACAACCAAAGTATTATTTTTGACTTGAGCTTGAAATGAGTTCATATGTTAAAAAGACAGTTTTAATAGCTGCTTCATATTTTATTCTTTAGCATCAAGATGAATCAAAAATAATTTCTGAAGAACCACTAAGAGAACTGTTAGTCCACTCTTAACACACATCTTGAAAACTTTCTACTTTACTTTCTTTTCATCTGACGCTTGGGAGATGACTCTTTTTACTCCTGTTTAAAAATGTCCATCAGAATAAGATTTGATGAAATCTGCTAATCAGTGTAAAGCATTTGATTCTCTAAAACCCTGTCAGTCTTCTTCAATTGTTAATATAGAATTTTAATTAAAAGGAAAACTGTATCATACTGATAATAAGGAACAAAGAAGGAGGCCTTCAAATTAGTTTTAACATTTTATTCTTACAATATGCATGTGCTAAAACTATTTATTTATCTTTATTTTTAATATTTAAACTTGTCACTAGCCTCAGCAGTTGTCATATGATTCTGACCATCATAGCAAATTTTGAGCTGTGAAATACCATCAGGCCTCAGTCAGTTTCACACAGGGTTGTAATGGAGGCTCCAACCACTTGTGTTTTCCAACTCTTTGTGCTGATCATGATTTAATATCCCAGACACTGACCTCAAATAATGTAGTCAGTGAAGCAGTTAATAGATTGAAGTGCATCAAACTGAAACTTTTTTTAATAATGAAACTGGTTGTTTTAAAATTGTTCCCCTCATAATGATTATCACTATCAGGCTGTAAACATTAATCCCTTCATTATAGAAGACCACTGTCATTTTCAGTGTGTGATTGCAAGTGGAGGATTTGATCCCACAGTGATTGTTCAGGCTGTCATGATCACATCTCTCACTGACATGTCTGCTGTCTCCTCTCCGTCCTCTCCCTCCCAGAGACCAGAAGCCGACCTGATAAGGACCTCCAGCTGAGCGACCTGGACGACTTCGACACGCTGGAGTCCGAGAGCTCGGAGTGTGAGCTGAAGCACCGATACCACCTGAACACGCACATGTCCACGACGGGCGACTGCCCCGGCGAGCACCTCATCAAAGACGCGTCTCTGAAGATCTCCATCCCGGTGTCTCTGGGAGGGGAGCAGGACCTGAGCAAAAGCTGCCTCAAAACGAACCCGGAGGATTTCCAGCAGGACAGCAGGCAGCAGGTGAAGGCGTGCTATAACACCCAGCAGCAGCAGCAGCAGCAGCAGCAGCAGCAGCAAGGACACCAGATACTAGACGGCAAACCCAGGATCTGGTCTTTGGCCCAAACCGCGACGTCCCTGAACCAGACTGAGTACCCGTCGTGCATGCTGCGGTGCCAGCCCCCCTCCCTCAGCCCGCCCCCCGCCGCTACCTCACCCGTGACCGGCCTGGACAACAGGCAGGACTCGCCGGTCACGACCCTGAGAAACTGGGTGGACGGGGTCTTCCACGACCCCTTGTTCAGGCACAGCACTTTGAGCCAGGCTCTGACCAACACCACCGTCTCTTGGAGCACGAACACCAAAGGCGCCCTGCTGGAGGCCGAGAGGAGCGCGGCGGCCCTGCAGCAGCAGCAGCAGCAGCAGCAGCAGCACCAGCCCTCCTCCAAAGACAGCAGCGCCATGACTTTCCCCAAAAGCATCAACAAACTTTTCTGCTCCTAACGAAACCAAATGACACTTTTATTGCAAAAAAAGAGAGAGAGACTTTTTTGTGTGTGTGACTGGCTCAAAGTCAGGTGGGAAAAAGCCTGTTTGATCTCCTGGTTTTATTCCTTTTTAAAAAAGCTATATACTGTTTCATTGGCGTCACACAGGTGAAATATCCGGATCGTTTTGGCTTAATTTGATTTAACGCACGCACAAAACTTATCGAAATGTATAACTAAAAAAAAACGAAAAGAAAAAAAAAAGTTTACATCTTGGAAAAAAAGGCCTGACAGGTTTACCAGATTTTTTTTCTTTCAATTATTCCTTTTTTTTTCTTTAGGCCTACTATGCGCATGCAAATGTAATTGAATATTATTTAGGTCTCAGCAGTTGAGTATCACTATTAAAAGAAGAAAAAAAAACGTCTCACAAAAATGCACAGCTCTCATTGGAGGATGAGTGAGAGCGTCTCAACTTTGTTCACTGAAAATAAAAAAAAGCAGTCGGTTTCTGAAGCGCTTGTTCATGTTGGGTTCATGAGAGTCGCTGTCCGCGGTGCTGAAATACAAGGCATCACATTGCATTCTGGGATTTGCTGTTCTTCCTTTGGTTTTTGCATGTTTTAATTTCATTTCATTTTTTTTACTAATTCATGTAAAAGTGCAACCATAAAGCCGAGCAGAGAGGAGCCCTTTTACTCACTGTTATTTAATAAAGCAGCTCTTCCATCCCAGTTCATCCTTAACCCCACTCCAACAGGCTCAATCTAACATCTCCACCCATGTGTTATTTTTCAGAAAACATCCACTCTCATTTAGTGACAGCGGAGAAAATGAGGCAGCTCAACCATCAAGACAAGAACAATATCAGCATCTGAGATCTGCCTCATTAATTCCCCCTAAACAGGCTGTAATTGGGATGTTTGCAGTCATATTTCACGTCAGGCTATTGATTTCCCCTCTCTGCTCTCTGATAATATTATCGAAACGTCTCAACATACGTCCATGATGCGGCTGTCAAAAGGGTAAGTTATTCGCCATGCGTCCGTTAATGGGTTCAACAGACGGAGGCCCTGCGAAATAATTTGAAGTGGAGAGTTTTCGCTTTGACACTAACCCCTCAATTTTCCCAGAGAAGGGGCCCCTGCTGCAAACAGGCTGGATGGCTGAGTCTGGGGG